>CAKAJR010000029.1:0-182330 GCA_916614155.1 Mesoligia furuncula
AAATATGAAAGTAGCTCTGTTTGTTTGTTTGTCTATTACACTTTCACGGGAAAACGGCTGAAACGACTGAGATGAAAATTTGGTTTGAACATAGACTGAAACCCGAGGAAGGACAATAGGTTAATTTTTATCCGAGTACTGGAAGGAGTTCCTACGATATGCAAGTGAAACCGCGGGGAACAGCTAGTAATATTATAATACTCCGATATGGTAGATATTGTTTATACAGGTATGTACACGTTTTGCGTATAAGGTCACAGTTCATTGCACTATATGGAGTGTATGAAATATTATGCAAGCTAGCAGTTTACAATTTATACTAAAGCCTTTTATTATATTGAGCTATAAGACTATTGCCTAAAGAGTGATTTTCAAACAACTAATGTAAGCTTGATTTAATGCTAAGTTAGCAATTCTAACAAAATATATACAGTTAATTGTCAGTTTATTTTTTATTATTTACAGAATATTTCTAGAATTGGCTAGTGGTTTTTGCAATATTACAGGATATTATCATAGTCATGTCAACGGTGAGTAGGTACAGTACCTGTTTTAATCTAATCTACCAGTGATTTTATGTATGTGTACATCAATTTTTAACATGCATTATGTATATCTTGTTCCAGGTATCTGATTCTGAGATTATGTTTAGCCAGTATGCTCAGGATCCTTACGAAGGATTATCTGAGATGTATCCCTGTGAACCCGAGCAATGCAAACAGACGAAACAGACACAGACGAAGAAGCAACGTCGCAGAGAACCTTTGAAAAAACATAAACCCACGAAATCTTTTGTTATGAGCCGACTACAACGACGAGGCACTAAGTTAATTAAAATTACTGTAATTGATCTCTGCAACAATTCTCAAACAAGTGACAGTGATAGTGAAAGTGAGAACGTTGTGATAAGTGCGCAGTACATTGTTAAGGACGCTATAGACAGTGTAATGGACGATACGGAATCGTTAGTTAAGAAAATATCGAAATCTTTAATAGACAATGATTTTTAGTTAGCTTTTTAAAGATATTCCTGTTATTATATTGTTATTATAAGTTTTTATTTTATGTTAAGTATAGTTTTCTCCAATAATATGTTATATTAATTCATTTACTTTCTCTTACTTATGTATTTACGATGTGTAACAAATAAAAATGCATTTTATTAAAGAAACTTATTTTTATTTTCAAAAACAATACACTTTACACTTCATATCCCAAGTGCTTTTTTACACATAAAACATTTTTTAGAGCACAATGATTTAAATGTACATTACAATTAAAATTAGTTTTTTTGTCACAGTATTTCTTATGCAATTCAAACATGCTGGGACACTGGTCTTCACCAAGATCGGACACTTTACAATTTTCACAAATGTTTTTTATCCACTTCACCTTCTCCAAACCTTTGACTAATATATTTTTGTTTTCTAAATAGGGTACGATTATACGGTGAAATTCTCTATAGTCAATATATCCTTCGTTCCAATGAATACCTCTGTTCTTTTCCAACCACTTTACCTGCCTTTTTTCATCAGTTGTTAAATATTTGAATAAATAAGGTGGTTTTATTAAGAACAGTTGTGTATAATCACGTGTAGCGAACGCTAGTTCTTTTACTATAAAATTGTTGTACAGATCTTTAAATCCTTGAATATCTAATATTATAGTATCCGAATTCATGATATTTTTCTCACAATATTACTTAACGGCTTATACTCTATTATACAATCATTCAATATAAGACAGTATGCAGAAGTTTGGTCAGGTATCTCGGATTCACTCTCAATTTCTACTCTTACATCCACAACAGGACCTGACTTAATATTATCCACTTGTCTAGAACAATCGATAACAAATAGAGGCGCCAAGTCTTTAAATTGTTTCTCGTTTAATAAGGGTTCAGGACGACGTCCGTAATATGACTGTTGAAATCGTACATATTGCTCGTATAATAAAGCAATTCTGTTATTTGTGAAACTAACATTGAGGTTTTCATATGGAAAGTAGTTTGAATTGAGGTACACTTTTACATTACGAATATAGCAATGATCAAACTGAGACATGTCTGAACTTGCACTGTTTTTTCTATTTGTCTGTAGACCAACAATGATGTATCTAGGTTTCTCTATTTGCGATGAAGTTTTGATCGACCAAGTATGCTTTGTAGTTTTAGGTAAAGCTGGATATTCGTAAAGATCCCAATTTCTGTATATCATTTGAAGTGGACGGTCTTTTTCTAACACTTTTAACAAACTTATTTTCTCTTTATCTGATACTTTTACATGCGGTACGCGCCATATGATTTTATTAATTTGAACATCGTCTATAATTTCACCGGTGTTAAGTTTTACAGCATTCAGGTTAGTGTTACTTCTTAGTAATATCAGTTCGTGTCTACTATTTATCACAACTTTTTTAAAATCTTCTGCGAAACCAAGAATGTTACAGAGTGGTATAGAAGCTGAAAAACTACCTCCATTAATATTTTTTACACCATCAATATTCCAGCCCCAGGCATTGCAAGCCTTTGATTCACTTTCATTCATTGATATTAAAGATTTTATGGTGGTCGTTATGCCCGCATTTTTTATTTTGTCGATCTCTACACCATTTAGTTCGTATCTTATATCTTGGAATAAGTAGAGGAGAGCATTATTTGTAAAATGCACACTAGTAGCTTTATCCTTTGAATCCTTTTTGCTAACTATAAAAGATCCTTCCAAATACAGGGTACTGGCTGACGGTAGTATATACAGGTCCTGTTGATTGATAGAAAGAAAGAAAGAAAGAAAGAAAGAAAAATGCGTTTATTGGCATTACAGAAAAATAAATACACCTTAAAACTATGAAAACAGAAAACAAAGATTATAATGCCAAAAGGGCCTCAGCTCAGCATAATGTCAGATGACAACACAAGGTGTACCACCTGACGCTGATTTTCAGCTGCAACCCACGAGTGCCATACGCTGGAATAACAAACATATAGAGACGAGTTTGTCCGATAAAATAAATTAACAAAATCAAATAAAATGTTGCTACATACATGTATGTGTGTTGTATTTCAAATAAATGGGTTATTTAATTTAGTTTATATGTGCGTACTACCTACACTAAAAACAAATAAATAAATAGAAAATATATATACTAAATATTATACACAAAATCGTGTGTGTACATTGTACTCCTACTACGAAACGGATTTTCTTTTAGAGTAAGGACAATAATATATGCAAAAATGTAAACTGATTGAAATTAAAAGTAAAAATAATGAAATCGTTAAAATTGGTAAAGTTCATAAAATTCATAAAAATAAAATTAACAAAATTGATTGTTTTATATGGCAGATATGTCGGCTCGAATGTTTTCAAAATCTTTTTGATGACCTAAAAGAAATTCTTTTAATTTCAATTTGAAAGTCGAGGAACTTTTACTGAACTTTATGGGCGGAGGGATATTGTTCCAGCATTTAGTAGCTGCGTAGCGAAAACTGCCTCTAAAAGCCGCCGACTTGTGCTGTGGGATGGAAAGCTGTTGAGAACATTTTCTTCCCTCACCGATTCTGTGTCTTCTTGTCCACGATAGTTTGTTATATAAGTAAGAAGGGGAGTGAGACTTAATAACACCAAAGAGTAAGTTCGCCATGTGGAGTTTACGTCTAGCTTTCATTTTTAAAATGTTGTGCTCATTGAGGAAAGGCGTAACATGTCCCCGAAAGGGAACATTAAAACAGAAACGTACACAGGCGTTTTGAAGTCTTTGTATCATTCTTTCAGTTTTTGACAGTAGTCGTTGGCCATAGACCGTGTCCGCATAATTTAACTTCGATAAAACCAAAGACTCCACAAGTAAGACTCGCAATTCTTCACTAAGATAGGGACGGGCCTTGTATAATATCTTAAGTCTATAAAAGCAATTACGTATTGACTCAGACACGTGTTTGTGAAAACGAAGTTCCGTGTCCATGATAACACCCAGATTACGTGCCTCGTAGACTCGTTCGATAGGCTCACCCATAACAGTCACACAGTTGGCACAAGGTTTAATTTTACTTAACTGGTTTTTTGTTCCAAAAAGCATATACTTGGTTTTTGAAGGGTTCAGGGCAAGCGTGTTGGCATTGGACCATTGGACTATGTTTTCAAGATCTGTATTAAGATCGTTTAGTGCTTGTTCATAGTCTTCCGGCTTAAATGATATATATATTTGTGTATCATCTGCATAAATATGGTATTGGCATTTATGTATGTTTTTAATTATATCGGCACAGTACAAAATAAACAATACTGGCCCAAGTATCGAGCCCTGTGGAACTCCCCTTCCTACTGAGCGATGTCCAGAGACAGCTGTTGAACCGTCCGCCCGGCGTATTTCAACGAATTGCGTACGATCGCCAAGATAACTTTTAAACCATTTTATTGTGTCCTCGTCAAATCCATAAAAAGCCATCTTTGACAATAATAGAGGAACATTAATACAGTCAAACGCGCGTGAAAAATCAAGCAACACCAAAATAGTGCACAACCCATTATCCTGAGCCGACAGGATATTGTCTGTTACATCCAACAAAGCCGTGGCTGTACTATGGCCCTTCCTAAAGCCCGACTGGATATCCGGAAGGATTTTATTGGTCTCTAAAAATTCAACCAATTGCGCACAAACTACTTTTTCTAAGATTTTAGAAAGTACCGGCAGTATACTAATGGGTCTGAGATCCTTTATATCCAATGCATTATGAGTCTTCGGCAACGGGTGTACTTTGGCAATTTTCCATAATTCAGGGAAAGACGAGGAAGTAACAGATGTATTTACTAAAGCAGTCACAGCATCCAAAGTCACAGGTAGTGTCAGTAATATCATATTTATTGTAAGGCCATCGCAACCTTCAGCATTCGATTTAATAGTACTCAGTATGTTCGCGATTTTGTTACGTGTTGTAGGTCTCAAACTAAACGTGGAACTATTATGTCGCGCGGATTCAAAATATGCAAGCAATGAATCACTGACCGTATCCGCACCCGGCACATTCAGAAAATGGTCACAAATTTTGTCGGGATCATTAAAATGCAGAGGTAATTCCTTGTGTTTAGTTGGGAGTAGGGTAGACTTTAGATTTTTCCAGAGCGCTCTGGAGTTATTTATTTGACTATTGATCTTTTGTTTATAGTACGCTGACTTTTCGTAAAATAGAGACCTAGAAACAAGTGACTTCAATTCTTTGTAATATAACTTTTTTGATTCCGATTTTTTGTTTTTTAAATGCTCTGAATGTGCCTTATTTCTCAAATTCATCATAAATTTAACATTGCCAGTAATCCACGGATAACAATGCTCCTTCACAACACTAGTTTTTAGAGGTGCATGGATATCGAACAGCGTAAGTAGGTTCGAGTTAAATTCATTGACCATAGTGTTAACATCTTGCAGCTCGGTTAGCGCTTTCCAGTTAAGTAACTCGAGATCCTGATCAAAACAATCCCTATTAATGTCCTTTAGTGGTCGATAAGTTATGGTTCGCGACGGAATTTTCGGGCGTTTAAATCTAAATTCGCCGGAAATCAACGCGTGCGCACCTAAGTCCGGAATTAAATCAACTGATAAAGAGCGTAGTTTAACATTTGTACAGATGATGTCTATCAGAGAGTTACCATGCACAGTAAAGTGTGTGGGTGACTGCACCAGTTGTTTCAGACCTAGGCAATCCAAAAATGAGACCAACTTGTCCGTCTTTGAGTCCGTGCCACTAAGCATGTTTATGTTAAAATCACCCATTAGTATCGTGTACTCACATTGCGTTAGAGAGTTTAATGAACCAGATACAGCGTCTAGGAAAAGATCAACATCTTGCCAGGGCGGGCGGTAGGCGGTACCTATTGCTAACTTAATTCCACGAACACTAATTGTTACCCACATCTGCTCGACCGTGCTGTGCAATGGGCTAGCAGAGTACGAGTGGTTTCGAACATTAATACCGTGCTTGATATAAAAACCAACACCGCCACCACGTCCCCTCTTAACAGACAATGGGCGCGGTATATGCCGTAGCCTGTATCCAGGTACGGAGGGCGCGCGCCCTTCTTCGCCTGTTCGCAGCCACGTCTCATTAATGGCCATAATATCGACGTCTAAACCCAGTAATGCTGCTATAAACTCGTCGTGTTTCGTGCCCAAAGTCCCCGCGTTCCAAAAACCAACCTTAAGGTATGTAGTAGAGATCATTGAGTAGATAATTGACTAACGATAAATAAAAATATCACAGAATATACTAAATAAAAGAACTCAAAGATTGATAAACGATGCATGTAAACAAGATTGTTATGGTAAATAAATAAAGTGTAGTGTAAGTGAATTATAAACGGAATTGAAAAAATATGTAAACAACGTCTGGCACCGTAAGCAGCGTAAATTATATATAATACATGGCAACTTAAATAGCTAAAAATGCTAACAGTATGACAGTGACAGGAACATGTGTAATGTATTGTACAATTTATCTCAAAAATAGCGAAAAACAAAAAGCATGTATTTATCGACATGCAGCAGTGAAACAAAATAAAGCTAGATAGTAAACAAAACAATGGACTAATTTGAACATTCTCACGTGGCAACGTGCAATGCGACCAAAAAATTTGAAAAACGTTGACAGCAATTACTACTTTATCTAGGAACAAACCTACTGACTGATGAAAAAACGTGTGATGTCCTTTTCCGTTCGGATGTGTACAACCGACTTTCCCTCCTCTTTACGCGCAAGTATGCGGCCATCTTTAGTCCAGGTGTACTTCCATTCCAGGCGACTAGCAGCTTGGCGAGTCTCATAGAATAATTGCCTATTAGTTTTAGTCAGGCGCTCGTTGAGGTAGATGCGGTGTGGCGCTCCCGGCACATCGATGTCAGCAGTAGTGAGATTGCGACGGACGCGTGCGGCACTAAGCAAATTATCACGCGTCGCGCGTCTTGCTAGTCTGACAACAAGGATTCGAGGGCGGGGCGCTTCACCTTCGGTGTGGTCACGCCGAACATTCCCAACACGTTTAACAAAAACGATGTCCTGTTCTTCGAGCTTTATCGCTAGTTTGAGTGCAAGGGTGTTAATCAACTGTGTCGGGTTTTCCCCGCTAGACTCCGTAACGCCAGAGAGTTGAACATCATTTAGCAGTGACTCTTGTTCACGTTCATTCAGCTGCTGCTGGAGTTCCCCAATTGTTTCCTCCAGTTGAATTAAACGTGGGGAAGTCGTTGGCTCGGTATTCTCTTCGAGTTCTTTAACACGACATTCCAGGGTGTCCATGCGATTATAGCACTTATTCACCTTATCGTCAAGACCTGAGAACTCATCTCGAAACTGACGTATTTCGTCTCGCAAGGCGTTAACCTCACTGCGGAGACCACGGATTTCCATCACTAAGCTGACCTCTGGAGTATCCGGTGTCTTATTTTTTATTGCTGTGATGATTTCAGCTTTGTCAGTGGGGCTGACCGCTGCTGGACTGGTGGATGGGCTTGACTCATCTGTTCCCTTCACAGGGGTTTGGGAGTTGTCTACCCGAGGCACCTTTGCCTTACATCCAGGGCACATCCAGTTTGCCGAGAATGTTGCCGTGGGAGCAAGGTTGACGCAGACTCGGTGATAAAATCCCGGACACTTCGAGCATTTTGTGCCGTCATTCACTGCCAAAAATTTTCCGCAAGCTCCGCACTTTGGCATCTTAAATTTTCACGATCAAAAAAACCGCAACTAACAAATGTAGTGATTACAAAAAGAGTCCGATGCTTAGCGTGGATTTGAACCCACACTTAATGATTACTGCTGAGGTAACGGCTTAATTGCTCTTGCCGTGTAGACACTTAGTAAAGTCGCTAAATTATTTGACCCTATATCAGACGGATGGCAATTCCGAAATTAGTGAGGGTGTGATAATATTGTTTCTAGTACAAATACACAATCACCTGCACTGACACTTTTATTGATATTTTATAATTTGTTTTAATTATGATTTGATGATCTACACTGATTGTTATCGTTGCATTATTTGAAACAACTAAAGTTATAGTCAGAAATCACCGTTTAAAGGAGTTTCTAAAATCCGAACTTCACTAATTACTTCTACAAAATAATTTTTATTACGGAGCAAAAATAAATACGTATCCTCGGATTCGAGCGTATGACGCGACTCTCATAGGTATTCGGATTTCATCGTTTCTATTGAAACTTGTTACATATGGCTTGTATGAATGAAATTCAATTCCTTCCACAGTGTTGTCGTAAGTTGGAGCAGCCAAAACATCTAAGATATTCATTTTAACAATCCTATCGGTTTAAGAAATGCCTTATTGTCTTTAGTTAATTTTATTTTCTTTTTTATGCGAGCTCTTATTTGTTTGGATGCTTGAGCAGAACTGATGCGTTTGATTTGACGTACATATTTATTATAGTCAATCATTTTTTCTTCTAAGATGTAGATATAGCTGCACTTCCTCACCACGTAAATTGATTAAGCGATTGTTTATATCTAAAAGTCTAATATGTATGCAGCTTATGTTGTTTTGGTTAATTGGATAGTATATAGCGTTTTTCGGGATTTCTATAATCCTGTACCCTGGTGGCACGTTGAGTGCAAATTCGTGAATAATGTGACTGGGTTCTCCGTTTATGTATGAACCGCTTACAATATCACATTCTATCCTGATCACTGTCGTAGGTAAAATGTTGACTGGAAACTGTGACACATGCCATTTATTTGCCTTCAAGTTCTGCTCACTAAACCCTAACAAACTTCTAAAGGTGCCTTCTTTACTAAAATTAATGCTTTTTGTGCAGTTAATAGCAGTTTTTAATGTATTATTATTGCACTGTAGTTTAATTGATGCATCCTTAATTTCAGATTTTAAATAATCACTTATATCTTGCAATTCATATGTACCTTCTGGTATTTCAATAACTTCGTTGGAACCGTAGTAGAACTTGTTATTCGTTTTGTCAACGTTGGGAATAGAATTAAATGTTGAGAAATGTAATAAGGCACACTCATACTTTCCACATAATTGCAATGTGGTAGGATAGTACGTAGATAAAGTGGACGAGTTTCCAGTAATCGACAAAGTGAGGGACATCTTGCAAATGATTAAAATGAAACAAAAGCATAAAATTTATACAATTTATTCCAAAAAGTCCATAACACTGATATGACATGGCTCGATTTTCGTGAAATGTGTTCAAAAATATGGAATGAACCTTACAATTATGTTGTCATTAATAAGGATTGTTCCAAAAATAAAGGATGTTACAGAAATAAATTTGACACATTTGTAGTCTTTGATTAAGATAATTAATATTTAAGTATCTTACCTTTGCAATATTATTATTCATTAAACAAAGCTTAATCTATCAAGATCTAAAAATGGAAAAATCATTAAAAAGACAAATTGTTGATGCTGCAGAAGCTGTTAAGAAAAAAATACGAAAGATGAAAGACATTGAGATTGATAATAAACAGACACTGGAGTCAGTGTTCAAGCCTGTAACAGAACCTCTCAACCTAATTGCAAATGGAAGCCAGCAGCCGCCTCGTTTACATACTACGGGAAATGAAGAAGCAGATATTTCATTTATTGATTCGGCTTCTCAGAAAGGAAACCTGAGTAACGTCGACAACGACTATGAATCTGACAAGGAAAGTGATTGTTCTTTTCAATCATTAGTTGAAAATAAACAGGGTGATACATCCTCTTGGTCAATATCACCAGAAGCACTCGCCGGGGTTCCATATGGTGTTAGAGTGAAGGATGGGAACTTGATGCTAGGTTCAGCTCGCATAACAATCGGCGATGAATATATTATCGTGTCTGGACGCAAATATCAAAATACACCTGGTTTGAAGCAGTTGTTGCTAAAGAAAGATGTAGATTTAAGTTTGGTAACCGACAGTGATATGCAACACTATAAGTCAATGCTACTCGATACAAATGCTCATCGACGAGACTATGATTCCAGTAAACCAATAAACAGTAATAAGGGACAGAAATATTTACAAGTTATTAAGCCACTTTTTAAACTACGAAGTAAGTTTCTAGACACTCTGCCGAAGGGAAAAGGAATGTTATTGACAAAAATGTGGAAAAAGAATACAGATTTTGTATATTGGAATGATCCAAATGAACTAGTGAATAGGTTAAAATTACTGATAGCTTCTCGAGATGCTGGTAACACTGGCGTAAACAATGAAATTATATCTATCATTGAAGAATTGCGTGA
Organism: Mesoligia furuncula; assembly: GCA_916614155.1. NCBI lineage: Eukaryota > Metazoa > Arthropoda > Insecta > Lepidoptera > Noctuidae > Mesoligia > Mesoligia furuncula. Next base: position 10,253 of record CAKAJR010000029.1, read on the forward strand.
AAATAAAATTATAAATAAATAAATGATTTTAAAAAATGTATTCATTTTATTGTTAACCTTCCATTAATATACATCTAAATATGAACGTAGACAAATTTGGACATCACGTTCATAAAAGATTACGATTAACAGAGTTACTAGACTTTAATGAGAACGCTCTGTGCAAGTCAGAAACGGGAGACTATGATTTAAAATCAACTAGACTGAAAGGAATAAGATCTCCCGTAGAAGGAGACGAAGTTGTGAATAAGGATTATGTAGATCGAATGAATGCTCACACGGTACAAGAATTCAATAGATTGTTTTCTTCGTTGCGTTCTCAAATTATATTGGATGGGCAAAATGCAGTTAAGTCTTATTTAAAAACAAAGTCATCGGACGTTTTGATTCATTTCGAAGACAAGTTTTATACCAAAGCAGAGGTAGACAATTTAATTAAAAATATCCCTAATGGCAAAACAGCAAATAGTCAATGAAATACATAAAGCCGCGCGAAGAAGTTTCCTGAGGCGTTCAGTTATTTTAAAAGGAATCGATGACTTGTGGCAAGCCGATCTGATGGACATGCAAAACTTAAAAAAGTATAATAAATGTTACAATTATGTGCTAGTGGTTATTGATTGCTTCTCAAAGTATGCTTGGGCAGAACCATTGAAATCAAAAAATAAACAAGATGTTACTCATGCATTTGAAAGGATATTGATTGATAGTAATCGCAGACCTGTTAATTTACAAACGGATATGGGGACCGAATTTTATAACAACACGTTTCAGAATCTTATGAAGACGAGCAATATTAACCATTACTCAACGTTTTCAACCAAAAAAGCTTCGATTGTTGAAAGACTAATAAGAACTATTAAAAATAAGTTATATAAATCTTTTAGCTACAATGGAAACTACAAGTGGTTAGGACAACCGTTAGAAGTAATATTGAAGACATATAATAATACAAAGCATCAGACTATTAAATATAAGCCGATTGAAGTAAATAAATATAATGAACACGTTATAAAAGAAAATATTAACAGAACATTAAAGAAAATATCCTCTCTCCATACAAAGAAACCTAAGTTTAAAGTAGGCGATTATGTACGCATCAGTAAATACAAACACAATTTTGAGAAAGGTTATACACCTAATTGGTCAACCGAGTTATTTACCATAAAAAAAATTAATGATACCTACCCATTAACGTATTACATAGAAGACCAGCGAAATCAACCCATATTAGGAACCTTTTATGAGCAAGAACTACAAAAATCTCACTGTCCCGGTGTTTATCTGATTGAAAAGGTTTTAAAAAGAAAAGGATCAAAACTATTTGTGAAATGGCTTGGTTTAAACAAAGAAGAAAACAGTTGGATTGATAAATCTGCTATAATGTGTTAAATCATTTTTATATTACCTATATAAACATTAATTATTGTAATCTTTGCTTCATTAAGCTTTGGACAATGCAAGGTGGTGAACTAGTTAACACTATAATTGATAATCTGCCATTCGAAGTTCATTTGCCAGGATACAATTATTGTGGGCCAGGAACTAAACTTAGCAAACGGTTAGCACGAGGTGATAGAGGTATAAATAAGCTAGACGAAGCTTGCAAGCAACACGATATAGCATATGCAAATCATAAAGACTTAGACAATCGTCACAAGGCTGATTTGCAATTACTAAACATGGCAAAAGAAAGGCTGAAATCGAAAGATGCTGGTAAAGGTGAAAAACTTAGCTCATGGATAGTAAGTAAAGCAATGAAAGTCAAAATGAAGTCTGGATCTGGTGCTAAAACATTTAAAAGTTTTGTATCAAAAATAAAATCAAAAATAAAGAAACTGAATCCCAAGGACAGTAAAGCATTAATTAAAGCTGCCTATTCAGCGGCAAGGAAAATAATTCCTTGCATGCAGAAGATTCGAGTACCGCGAGTGATACCATTACCAAAAACAGGAGGTGTACTACCTTTGATTCCGATTTTTGCTGGTTTATCGGCTTTAGGAACACTAGCAGGTGGTGCGGCTGGTATTGCGAAAACAGTTAACGATTACAAAGCTGGTCATCAAAATTTGCGAGAAACAGAACGACATAATCGTGCTATGGAGTCACTGAATTTAGGCAAGGGTTTATATATTAAAGCACATAAAAATGGTAAAGGATTGTATATAAAATCTCCAAAAAACTGAATTTTAAGCTACCTAATCGTGCTCTAACAAATATAGACATCCAAAAGTATGCACACCACATCCCATACTTTCGAGGAGTTTACATGAGAGATAGGTTGCCCAAGACACCGAAACGGATTGAATGTGGTATCATTAATTTAGATGATTCTAAGAATGAAGGAACACATTGGGTAGCTTACGTTAAAATATACAACTACTGTGAATATTTTGATAGCTTCGGGGATTTGAAACCTCCAATGGAACTGATTAAATATTTTAAGAATTGTAACATTAATTATAACTATACAAGATATCAGAAGTTCAACACTGTAATTTGTGGTCACTTATGTTTAGAATATCTATGGACTTTTTGGAATAAATTGTATAAATTTTATGCTTTTGTTTCATTTTAATCATTTGCAAGATGTCCCTCACTTTGTCGATTACTGGAAACTCGTCCACTTTATCTACGTACTATCCTACCACATTGCAATTATGTGGAAAGTATGAGTGTGCCTTATTACATTTCTCAACATTTAATTCTATTCCCAACATTGACAAAACGAATAACAAGTTCTACTACGGTTCCAACGAAGTTATTGAAATACCAGAAGGTACATATGAATTGCAAGATATAAGTGATTATTTAAAATCTGAAATTAAGGATGCATCAATTAAACTACAGTGCAATAATAATACATTAAAAACTGCTATTAACTGCACAAAAAGCATTAATTTTAGTAAAGAAGGCACCTTTAGAAGTTTGTTAGGGTTTAGTGAGCAGAACTTGAAGGCAAATAAATGGCATGTGTCACAGTTTCCAGTCAACATTTTACCTACGACAGTGATCAGGATAGAATGTGATATTGTAAGCGGTTCATACATAAACGGAGAACCCAGTCACATTATTCACGAATTTGCACTCAACGTGCCACCAGGGTACAGGATTATAGAAATCCCGAAAAACGCTATATACTATCCAATTAACCAAAACAACATAAGCTGCATACATATTAGACTTTTAGATATAAACAATCGCTTAATCAATTTACGTGGTGAGGAAGTGCAGCTATATCTACATCTTAGAAGAAAAAATGATTGACTATAATAAATATGTACGTCAAATCAAACGCATCAGTTCTGCTCAAGCATCCAAACAAATAAGAGCTCGCATAAAAAAGAAAATAAAATTAACTAAAGACAATAAGGCATTTCTTAAAGCGATAGGATTGTTAAAATGAATATCTTAGATGTTTTGGCTGCTCCAACTTACGACAACACTGTGGAAGGAATTGAATTTCATTCATACAAGCCATATGTAACAAGTTTCAATAGAAACGATGAAATCCGAATACCTATCAATCAACAGGACCTGTATATACTACCGTCAGCCAGTACCCTGTATTTGGAAGGATCTTTTATAGTTAGCAAAAAGGATTCAAAGGATAAAGCTACTAGTGTGCATTTTACAAATAATGCTCTCCTCTACTTATTCCAAGATATAAGATACGAACTAAATGGTGTAGAGATCGACAAAATAAAAAATGCGGGCATAACGACCACCATAAAATCTTTAATATCAATGAATGAAAGTGAATCAAAGGCTTGCAATGCCTGGGGCTGGAATATTGATGGTGTAAAAAATATTAATGGAGGTAGTTTTTCAGCTTCTATACCACTCTGTAACATTCTTGGTTTCGCAGAAGATTTAAAAAAAGTTGTGATAAATAGTAGACACGAACTGATATTACTAAGAAGTAACACTAACCTGAATGCTGTAAAACTTAACACCGGTGAAATTATAGACGATGTTCAAATTAATAAAATCATATGGCGCGTACCGCATGTAAAAGTATCAGATAAAGAGAAAATAAGTTTGTTAAAAGTGTTAGAAAAAGACCGTCCACTTCAAATGATATACAGAAATTGGGATCTTTACGAATATCCAGCTTTACCTAAAACTACAAAGCATACTTGGTCGATCAAAACTTCATCGCAAATAGAGAAACCTAGATACATCATTGTTGGTCTACAGACAAATAGAAAAAACAGTGCAAGTTCAGACATGTCTCAGTTTGATCATTGCTATATTCGTAATGTAAAAGTGTACCTCAATTCAAACTACTTTCCATATGAAAACCTCAATGTTAGTTTCACAAATAACAGAATTGCTTTATTATACGAGCAATATGTACGATTTCAACAGTCATATTACGGACGTCGTCCTGAACCCTTATTAAACGAGAAACAATTTAAAGACTTGGCGCCTCTATTTGTTATCGATTGTTCTAGACAAGTGGATAATATTAAGTCAGGTCCTGTTGTGGATGTAAGAGTAGAAATTGAGAGTGAATCCGAGATACCTGACCAAACTTCTGCATACTGTCTTATATTGAATGATTGTATAATAGAGTATAAGCCAAAAAATAAGTTTCTTTAATAAAATGCATTTTTATTTGTTACACATCGTAAATACATAAGTAAGAGAAAGTAAATGAATTAATATAACATATTATTGGAGAAAACTATACTTAACATAAAATAAAAACTTATAATAACAATATAATAACAGGAATATCTTTAAAAAGCTAACTAAAAATCATTGTCTATTAAAGATTTCGATATTTTCTTAACTAACGATTCCGTATCGTCCATTACACTGTCTATAGCGTCCTTAACAATGTACTGCGCACTTATCACAACGTTCTCACTTTCACTATCACTGTCACTTGTTTGAGAATTGTTGCAGAGATCAATTACAGTAATTTTAATTAACTTAGTGCCTCGTCGTTGTAGTCGGCTCATAACAAAAGATTTCGTGGGTTTATGTTTTTTCAAAGGTTCTCTGCGACGTTGCTTCTTCGTCTGTGTCTGTTTCGTCTGTTTGCATTGCTCGGGTTCACAGGGATACATCTCAGATAATCCTTCGTAAGGATCCTGAGCATACTGGCTAAACATAATCTCAGAATCAGATACCTGGAACAAGATATACATAATGCATGTTAAAAATTGATGTACACATACATAAAATCACTGGTAGATTAGATTAAAACAGGTACTGTACTCACCGTTGACATGACTATGATAATATCCTGTAATATTGCAAAAACCACTAGCCAATTCTAGAAATATTCTGTAAATAATAAAAAATAAACTGACAATTAACTGTATATATTTTGTTAGAATTGCTAACTTAGCATTAAATCAAGCTTACATTAGTTGTTTGAAAATCACTCTTTAGGCAATAGTCTTATAGCTCAATATAATAAAAGGCTTTAGTATAAATTGTAAACTGCTAGCTTGCATAATATTTCATACACTCCATATAGTGCAATGAACTGTGACCTTATACGCAAAACGTGTACATACCTGTATAAACAATATCTACCATATCGGAGTATTATAATATTACTAGCTGTTCCCCGCGGTTTCAGTTGCATATCGTAGGAACTCCTTCCAGTACTCGGATAAAAATTAACCTATTGTCCTTCCTCGGGTTTCAGTCTATGTTCAAACCAAATTTTCATCTCAGTCGTTTCAGCCGTTTTCCCGTGAAAGTGTAATAGACAAACAAACAAACAGAGCTACTTTCATATTTACAATATTAATACTAGTAAGGATTATGTTTTCAGCCATTGTTATGTGTTGTAAAGACTGTTTTTAAGTATTATGAATGAAATGCTAACCTAACAACGGTAAGACTATATTTGTTAAGTTCAATAAAACAAAGTTGATACTTTTAAAAAAATCAGTTTATTTATACTAATACATAAAAATTGAACATACTATTTACTTACAATCTAATTCGCATACATTTTAGTTTTATATAAAACTTAAACACTAACTGAATACAAATTATATTTATAGTAATTGCAAAATTGCTTTCACAATGATCATTAAAATACATTTCATATTTTACTTGGTATTTTAATATTATTACCTTAAATTTAAACAAATTAAACAACTAAGTATTTGACTTACATCATAGAAATATTTGTCATTGTTTTGAATATTCAAACAAGCTTTTTTATTTCTGATAAATTAAGGCAATATTGTATGTTTAGATCCGCCGAGAGGTTGATATTTACTTATGTTTATTTCTAAATGTGAATTGCACAGGTACGTCCAACCACTATCCCTCTCTTGAAATTCCTCGATTTTCTTTAACAGTGACACAACTGATGATTTATATATTGAATCAAAATCGTAATTAAAGTGAACAATATAATTTTTTGTACTAAATGATTTCAGTTCTTGTTGATCATTTTTAAACAAAAGAAAAAAGGAAAAAAGTTCAAAATTAATTTTCATAGATGTATGTTTCTGTAATGATCGATCTATTAGATTTTTAATTTGTTTACGATTATCATTGAGAAACATTTCAGGGAAATAATTTTTTTGATCGTTAGTTGCAATGATCTTATAACTTGCAATGCGATGTTTAAATGAAGAATTAATAATAGCAATATTATCACAAAAAGGAATGGCGCTATTGTTTTTATGAACATTACTACGCAAATGACCAGACCATCGACGATTATCTACAAATACTTTGCAATCCGAACAGTGAGGCATTATTAATGGACTTTATCAGAAAATAGACTGAATTAAAAGTTAGCAGTGCGGTGGGCGCAATGACTGAGCGATCGGCTTCTGTGCTAAGTGTTGCAAGTTCGATTTTCTCACAGCACAAATATTTTTTATGATTTACATTTAGTTGTTCCGGATTTAGGTGTAATGTGTAGGTAAGATTATGATATATCACGATATTATAGAAATCGTAGTGTAGGAAAAAGATTACATTAAATACTTACAACTAATAATTATGGTCTTATTAATACATAGATAATATCCGCTTCAATAAGTCATTGGAGTAACTTCAATAAGAAGATTGTAGAATTATCCAGTTGTTCAAATACAATTATTTTTCACAGGATTGAATCTACCAAATATTTCTGAAAAAATAAAATAAAATAAATGAATAAAAAGATTATCGGTGACAAAATAACAAAGTTAATATTAGATTTAAAATTTACCTGCAAAGTATCTAATCGATACAAACAATAATATTAATTATTATACATTTCCAATATAGTAGTATAATTATAATATATTTTGCTTGAACAGGCACCTCTGCTGACCCTCAATTCGTAATTAGTAATCGCCTGAAATTAAAAATCACACTTATTATAATAATTCTGGTAATGGTATCAATTATAAAACATCTAATATAAACTGCATTATTTCTAAATTAAATAAAATATTAACATAATTACTATTACCTTACAATAATTCTGTTAGCAATTTTGCAATTACTATAAATATAATTGTTATTCAGTTAGCGGTCAAGTTTTATTTAAAACGAAATAGAAGTTTTAACAAATTGAAGGTCACACATTTTACGTGCAAGTAATAGCAATACCTAATGTGTGCATTGTCAAAAACAAAAGTATCATGTTAATATTCGTTGCATCCGATCGCAGTTTACCTAAAGGTATTTTGCAAGAATGCAATTTCGTACAGGGTTGTGATCTAAATGTAAAAATCATGTCGATATTATTTTTAAACGCTACATAGAAATTTTATAAAGGGTAAATTGATATAGACAATTAATAAGAAGCATAAAATACGAAATAAATAATTCCAAGGTTTACTTACGTTAAAAATAATTATAGTTTTGTTCTTTGTGAAAGTTTGTATGTTTATTTGTTTGTTTGTTACTTTTTCACGCGCAAACCGCTGAACGGATTTTGATGAAACTTGGCACACACATAGGGTAACTTGGATTAAAACATAGGCTACGTTTTATCCGAGTGCGGGAAGTACCCTTAGGATGCGGGTGAAACCGAGGGAAACAGCTAGTTTACTTATATGTGCTAGTGGTCTATAAATTTATTTAATAAATTGTTTAAGTAGTTATCATTCTTAATATTTTGTCGATAAACAATTGCACTATATTCATAGTTCAAATATTTTTTTATCTTCGTATTTTTATTTACACAGTTTTAAGTTGTATCGTTTTAAATATATCCTGTCGGTCAACCCTAATAAAAAAACGTTAATTAGAATAATTTTAATAGTTGCTTGGTACCTATATGATAATAAAAGTATCATATTTACAACAAAATATGTATTTCTGATTACTGCACTACGTATTTAAAACTGCTGTTTAGCAATAGTCATCTTTATTTTAACGCATCGAATTTGGTTAGGGATGACACTTCCACACATTTCCTGTAAAAATGGATTCAATTCTTACATATTATGTAGTACTAGCTTTCCCCACGCGTTTTCACCCGCGTCCTGACGGAACTACTTTGCGTACCCGCATAATTTATAGCCTATGTGTAATTCTAATGTATAGGTAAGTTACATTACTGCAAATTTTCAACCAAATCCGTTCAGTAGTTTTTGCGTGAAAGAGTAACAAACATACATGCATAATTGCATACATCCTCACAAACTTTCGCATTTATAATATTTTAAGTAGGAATGAAAAGATGTAGGATAATTATATTGATAGCCCTGAGTGCTTTCGCTGCGTTAGCAAGTAGCGATTAACATAATTGTTAGTTTTCATTTTAACATGTACTTATAATCCGTACAAATAAGAAAGGTCTCATTTTTTTGTTGTTTTTATTAAATATACACTAACATTCAATTAATCATTTTTACATGACTAATCTGCCTTATAAGCTAGCGTTTTCGGAGTTCAATTCATCGAATTCGAGCCTGATCCTCGATACTACAGTGCGAGCAGTCTGCAGTTCAGTGTTTAAAACAATTATCATATTGTTTTAATTATACTTCAAGTGTCCACCGTTTAAAATGTAAGTCTTTATATTTTTTATTATTTCCTTTGTTTAATTTAATTCAACAAATTCTTTACAGATCACATGCAGCCAAATATCTACTTGTACTTAATATTTATTAACTTACTGATAATTAGAATCGATTAAATAAGTACGAGTTCGAGTACACATATTAGGTACTAGTTAATTCCAAATAATTAACGTAAATATTTTGTTTTCTTTCAGCATAATTATTTCAAGTGATATTAATTTAAATTAATCTGATTATTTCTTAATATTTTACAGGTCGGACTCAGAGTGTGATCAACGCAGCAACTCTACAGATGTTGAACGCAGTGCCGAGTTCTTGGGAAAGCGTTCTACTCCTGCAAGCAAGCGTAAATCTACTTCCGTTAAGAAATCGCCTGCTAGTATAAGGTAATCATACTTAATTTATATCAATCAATTATATTATATTTTTATCAACTTTTGTACTTATGTCTGATATATTTATACAGCGTCGGTTAGTAGTTGGTTAATTTATTCCATATCATTTTCGTTTCAGTGATCGGATATGTAAATCACAGTAACACTATATTTTTTTAACTTAGTAAATAATAAGTTCTTATATACTAAATAATAGATATTATTGAATCGTTACTGTCACTTACGAGTAACAACAATTTATTAACATGACAATCACTTTGCAGTTTTTATACTTATTAGCCTACTGACTACTATGGTACCTACTGAGGCTGTATTGTGTTATTTTTGTAATGATTTTGAAACATTCTTATACGGGTTATTTATGTTTGTTTCAGAAAAAAGGCGAAGTCTGTGGACGTGTTTAATCTAAGTCGTGGCGATGGCGAACCCAAAAATACTTCTTCGTCCGTACTGTCCTCGTACTTCGTTAATAGAGTTGCGAACGGCAACGAACGTCGAGTGATCAACACGGGGGGAGACTACCTTATCGATTTGAAAGTATATCAAACCAACGATGCGCGTGTTAGGAATTAACCATATAAACTATCTATAAGTATGTATGTATATTACCCAAAAATAAAGCTTTGAATATCAGAATGGTTACTAGTTATTTAATGTGTGTAAAAGTACCCATGAATATGGTGTGTATGTAGGAAAGGATTTTATGAAATAAAGCACAGAAAGACAAGGCTACACATTTAATTCAATTTACGCTTGTCAGTAATTAATCAGAAAGCTAGTCGTCCGTTCCAAATCTAGGTGATCAAGGAGAAGAAGGACAAGAAACTCCTTGGAATCAGTATTAAAGTATTCTTTGAACAAATTGATTACATTCTCATAAATTATCGTTATTTTAAAACAATTAATTCTATCTCTTGCACAATGGTTCAAGGAACTCAGAATAATAGCAACATAATAACAATAGCTAGGAATATTCCATTATACATACACTTTAAAACATTAGCCACATTCGCCATATTTTAATAAATACAGAACAACATAGTTATCAGCAATAATAATCAAGATAATAATATCAATTAACTTACATGACATCTAGTAGACATATTCCACATAATAACGGCACTAGTACTTATCAACTGAACATCTATCGAACAACAACTGACTTGATAATCATTACAATCCTTTTTATATCCTATAAACCAACGTCTTTTAGGTCAAACATCTACCGCCATTTTGAACCAATCACAGATCATCATATATTTTGGCTTAATATCTTTTAACACAGGTAATAATAAATGAATCTTATTTATTGAAACCGTTTTAAAACATTATAAGGTAATTAAGGAATTTAATAAGAGTTAAGTAATTCGTATTTCTTAGACATCATTAAAAAGAATATCAACATCAACTGACAGTATTGTGCCAATCGTTTGAAACAGCCTATTATATTAAATTAGCAATATAAAATCTAAGATATACTACAAGTATAATCAAATATTACATAATCATTTATAGTAATAACATTTAAGTGATTTTGACAAGTTAAGACTATTGTTTCTTTGTAAACACAGTATCTAGTCAAATTATGTACTTCTATGTCGGTCTCAAGCTTCGTAAATGTGATAGATACCATTATGCAACAAACAATATTCTAATATTATAATTATATCAAATGTTAAATCTAACACGGCCATACTGACATGTACTTCGTTCTCGAAGTACTTATGAATCTACAGTCTCACAAAACGACAACGTTTGGTATTGATCAACTCACCAAAAAGTTTTTAGGTGCTCAGAGCCAATAATAATCATTTTACCATTATGTCTAAATATTTTAGCAACTTCTGCTAATAATGTAATTGAAAAACGTTAAGTAAGTACCTACCTATACAATTTAGCAAATAATAAATTGCTTATCGGTATAATTTACAGTTCCTAATATAAAATTGGAATAGCAACAATTTGGTAAGTCATTCATATTCAACAGCTTCTGAATCGAAGCAATAACCAGCGATCATGAAAATAATTGAAATAACTCATCGCTCGGTCAATCTGACAATATTATTCAACAAACACATTTTCTGTTAACATTTTAACAAACTTTTAACATGGCCACTGAACATTATTTCACTTTGGAATTCACTTTGGAAGTAAAAACTTTAAGCAATAACAACTTATTATCGTAACAACAACACACAGCAGCAATATTAGCTTAACAACAACACACAGATAACCAATAACAAAAGCAAACGAGACAAAAATTTCGAAGAAAATTGTTTTTTTTTATCTTGGATCCTTACTATGTGATATATCTTGACTTGACAAAGGAAATAATTTGGGAACTGACGAAGATACTGTACGTAAAAAATACTACAAGCCAATCACAACTGTTATATGTTTTACATTTAAAATTCACAATACGTTATTCATATGTAACATATAATTATTATGTAAAATATCATATCGAATCTATGACAATGTATCGTTTGAACATTCTGTTAAACTATGTAATAGTAATAAACTTGAAAATAATCTATCACGGCTATTCTGAACTGTACTTCGTCCTTGAAGTACCGTACCTACATTTCTGACAAACAATTACTTTGGTTTTACTTTGTATTATTGGCACAGCCATAGGCACAGCCACAGGCACAGGCACAGCAATGTAACTGGCACAGCCACAGGCACAGTAATGTAACTGGCACAGTTACAGGAACAGTAATGTAACTGGCACAGGCACAGTAATATAACTGGCACAGCCACAGGCACAGTAATATAACTGTGCACAGGCACAGTAATGTAACTGGCACAGCCACAGGCACGGTAACAGGCACAGCAATAGGCACAGCCACAAAACCACAGGCACAGCCATGAACACAGCCAGTTATTTATCATAAGTTATTTATTAGCATGTCAACATTCTATCATTAACATTTGTCTGTTATGAATTCCGAAGTACTGTAATATGCTTTGTTCATAAGTAAAGATTTTAGCAGTTTCTTAAATAAGCTCACGTTAAATTTTTTGATTGACGACGAAAAACAGTTAATTATGACTGGCGCCATGCAAAATACATTTTTGTACATTAATGCTGTTTGCGACCTTCTTACGCGGAAGCTATTGTTATCCCGTCGACTTGGGTTACAAAATGTACACCGACATTCTATGCGGTCCGGCACCTTTTTTTTTAAACAACCTCGAAATTTAATTATAAGGATGGAAGAGTCAATATTTTAAAGGCAACTACATGACAACTACCCAAAGCAAAGCGCGGTCTTTGTCGGACTGCATGAAAAAGAAAGAAGCACGATGACACAACCCTGGCAATTCATTGCAAAATATGAAGCAATTATCTCTTTACAAAAAATATTGTTTGGTCTACACACTAGTTTTTTTTTTGTATGTTGCTTGTAAAATAATCTGACAAAAAATCATAATTATTGTATGTATATTAGTATGGTTTTTATTGTAAAAAGAAGGTTTTTAGAGGGAGGTATCTTCATGATTTTTTTTTTTCTATCGTATCAAATTAGTTGTATTATGTTTTCAACTCACTGTCTACCTAGCATATATCCTAAAGTATATTTTTCTGATTTTGTTTACTGTAGTCGATCATAAACTTTTATTGTTTCTAAAACTTACGTTTTTTGCGTTTAGGTCCTGTAAGCCCCTTAATAAACAATGATTTACATGTATCTATGACCTGCAATCCAACCAGTCTACATCTTTTATGTGCTTTAAAGATTATTTCTCTATTGTTTGTTATCTTTAAATTGTAATCTAAATAATAAATTCGCATTTTCGTTATTTGGAAGTCTGTTGTTTTTTTTTTTTTTTTTTTTAAAGTTTTTATTTTTCGCCCCTGAGTCGTACCTACCCCACACAAACTAGCACAACACCACTAACATATCGAAGCTACAACATCATCGATATAAACTGAGTAGCAAAAATACACATTGAAGCCAACTCAAAGACTACCCAAGCAAAGTTATTTAAATTTATATGGGACCAACCCCTGAGGCATACTCTAACCAAAAAAATTTTTTTTTTAAATCGATTTACAAGGTTCTCAATTCAATTGAAAACCTCTTCCTTTTTTGTAGTCGGTTAATTAAAACTATACACACGACAAGATTATCTTCCGCACTAGTGTTTGGTTCAATCCAATTACCAGGCCAAAGGCGAAGTTTTTCTTTGGCAACTGTTATATTTCCAAATTTTTTACTGGTTTTGTAGCCTAATCATAGGTTTCTTCATATACTTTTCTAATTCCGCGGTAAATAAAACTGTATCTATCGTATATCTGTGACGACGTAACTAGCCAAGTATCACGGACCTAATGTGACCGTTTCTTTTTATACTTGTATTATTTAAAAATAAACAACAGAACGAAAAACCGATTAAATTTTCTATTTATAGTTAATGTAAACAGAATGTTTTATGTAACTTCATAATGTGGTTTATCTCAAAATTAAATGAGGTTACCCTACATCATCTTATCTAATTGCATTTCATTTTGATCTAAAAGAGCCTCCAAGGGCCTTACCGACTTATACTAATTCGTAGGTACTGCTGCTCCATTTAATCCTTGGAATGGGTTTCGAAGATATTACAGCAACTTGCAGCTTCGCATTCCAGCTCTCGGAGTTGCAGCACGATGTCATCGTCACGGTGAGAGTTGAGAGTAGGCCGTAGACCCGCCGACTCCAATGACTTTCAGCAGAACACCGATTGCTCCAACATTGATCATGAAAATAGCAAAATAAAATTGATTAGTAAGCGGTTTACAATCCCACTTCTGATGTTAGGAATTAACCATATAAACTATCTATAAGTATGTATGTATATTACCCAAAAATAAAGCTTTGAATATCAGAATGGTTACTAGTTATTTAATGTGTGTAAAAGTACCCATGAATATGGTGTGTATGTAGGAAAGGATTTTATGAAATAAAGCACAGAAAGACAAGGCTACACATTTAATTCAATTTACGCTTGTCAGTAATTAATCAGAAAGCTAGTCGTCCGTTCCAAATCTAGGTCATCAAGGAGAAGAAGGACAAGAAACTCCTTGGAATCAGTATTAAAGTATTCTTTGAACAAATTGATTACATTCTCATAAATTATCGTTATTTTAAAACAATTAATTCTATCTCTTGCACAATGGTTCAAGGAACTCAGAATAATAGCAACATAATAACAATAGCTAGGAATATTCCATTATACATACACTTTAAAACATTAGCCACATTCGCCATATTTTAATAAATACAGAACAACATAGTTATCAGCAATAATAATCAAGATAATAATATCAATTAACTTACATGACATCTAGTAGACATATTCCACATAATAACGGCACTAGTACTTATCAACTGAACATCTATCGAACAACAACTGACTTGATAATCATTACAATCCTTTTTATATCCTATAAACCAACGTCTTTTAGGTCAAACATCTACCGCCATTTTGAACCAATCACAGATCATCATATATTTTGGCTTAATATCTTTTAACACAGGTAATAATAAATGAATCTTATTTATTGAAACCGTTTTAAAACATTATAAGGTAATTAAGGAATTTAATAAGAGTTAAGTAATTCGTATTTCTTAGACATCATTAAAAAGAATATCAACATCAACTGACAGTATTGTGCCAATCGTTTGAAACAGCCTATTATATTAAATTAGCAATATAAAATCTAAGATATACTACAAGTATAATCAAATATTACATAATCATTTATAGTAATAACATTTAAGTGATTTTGACAAGTTAAGACTATTGTTTCTTTGTAAACACAGTATCTAGTCAAATTATGTACTTCTATGTCGGTCTCAAGCTTCGTAAATGTGATAGATACCATTATGCAACAAACAATATTCTAATATTATAATTATATCAAATGTTAAATCTAACACGCGCAATACTGATTCTCAAGAACTTTGGAAGAAAGCGCTGGTTCGGATAAAATTCCAAACGGAAGACGATACACCGCAATGGCGCAAGCTTCAATCTCTGGTTCACTCCATAGATGCACTGTGTGAGGACCACCCTACATTTATTTCAAAACTGTAGTTAACTTTATAACTATCATTAAATATTTTTTTTTTTATAATATATGATGTTTCCTTTCTCAGCTGAAGCTGTGTTAGTCACAACGACGAACAGTTCGCATGAAGCTAGCTGCAGTCGTTTTGCAATTCAAATGTTAGTCACAACGACGAACAGTTCGCATGAAGCTAGCTGCAGTCGTTTTGCATTTCAAATGTTAGTCACAACGACAAACAGTTCGCATGAAGCTAGCTGCAGTCGTTTTGCATTTCAAATGTTAGTCACAACGACGAACAGTTCGCATGAAGCTAGCTGCAGTCGTTTTGCAATTCAAATGTTAGTCACAACGACGAACAGTTCGCATGAAGCTAGCTGCAGTCGTTTTGCATTTCAAATGTTAGTCACAACGACAAACAGTTCGCATGAAGCTAGCTGCAGTCGTTTTGCAATTCAAATGTTAGTCACAACGACGAACAGTTCGCATGAAGCTAGCTGCAGTCGTTTTGCATTTCAAATGTTAGTCACAACGACAAACAGTTCGCATGAAGCTAGCTGCAGTCGTTTTGCATTTCAAATGTTAGTCACAACGACGAACAGTTCGCATGAAGCTAGCTGCAGTCGTTTTGCAATTCAAATGTTAGTCACAACAACGAACAGTTCGCATGAAGCTAGCTGCAGTCGTTTTGCATTTCAAATGTTAGTCACAACGACAAACAGTTCGCATGAAGCTAGCTGCAGTCGTTTTGCATTTCAAATGTTAGTCACAACGACGAACAGTTCGCATGAAGCTAGCTGCAGTCGTTTTGCATTTCAAATGTTAGTCACAACGACGAACAGTTCGCACGAAGCTAGCTGCAGTCGTTTTGCATTTCAAATGTTAGTCACAACGATGAACAGTTCGCATGAAGCTAGCTGCGGTCGTTTTGCATTTCAAATGTTAGTCACAACGACGAACAGTACGCATGAAGCTAGCTGCGGTCGTTTTGCATTTCAAATGTTAGTCACAACGACGAACAGTTCGCATGAAGCTAGCTGCAGTCGTTTTGCATTTCAAATGTTAGTCACAACGACGAACAGTTCGCATGAAGCTAGCTGCAGTCGTTTTGCATTTCAAATGTTAGTCACAACGACGAACAGTTCGCATGAAACTGGCTGCAGTCGTTTTGCATTTCAAATACCTTGAATGATGTTAGTCACAACGACAAACAGTTCGCATGAAGCCAACTGCAGTCGTTTTGCATTTCAAATGTTAGTCACAACGACAAACAGTTCACATGAAGCCAACTGCAGTCGTTTTGCATTTCAAATGTTAGTCACAACGACGAACAGTTCGCATGAAGCTGACTGCAGTCGTTTTGCATTTCAAATGTTAGTCACAACGACGAACAGTTAACATGAAGCTGACTGCAGTCGTTTTGCATTTTAAATACCTTGAATGATGTTAGTCACAACGACAAACAGTTCGCATGAAGCCAACTGAAGTCGTTTTGCATTTCAAATGTTAGTCACAACGACTAACAGTTCGCATGAAGCCAATTGCAGTCGTTTTGCATTTCAAATACCTTGAATGATGTTAGTCACAACGACAAACAGTTCGCATGAAGCCAACTGCAGTCGTTTTGCATTTCAAATGTTAGTCACAACGACGAACAGTTCGCATGAAGCTAGCTGCAGTCGTTTTGCATTTCAAATACCTTGAATGATGTTAGTCACAACGACAAACAGTTCGCATGAAGCTGACTGCAGTCGTTATGCATTTCAAATGTTAGTCACAACGACGAACAGTTCGCATGAAGCTAGCTGCAGTCGTTTTGCATTTCAAATACCTTGAATGATGTTAGTCACAACGACAAACAGTTCGCATGAAGCCAACTGCAGTCGTTTTGCATTTCAAATGTTAGTCACAACGACGAACAGTTCGCATGAAGCTAGCTGCAGTCGTTTTGCATTTCAAATACCTTGAATGATGTTAGTCACAACGACAAACAGTTCGCATGAAGCCAACTGCAGTCGTTTTGCATTTCAAATGTTAGTCACAACGACAAACAGTTCGCATGAAGCTGGTTGCAGTCGTTTTGCATTTCAAACACCTTGAATGATGTTAGTCACAACGACAAACAGTTCGCATGAAGCCAACTGCAGTCGTTTTGCATTTTAAATACCTTGAATGATGTTAGTCACAACGACAAACAGTTCGCATGAAGCCAACTGAAGTCGTTTTGCATTTCAAATGTTAGTCACAACGACTAACAGTTCGCATGAAGCCAATTGCAGTCATTTTGCATTTCAAATACCTTGAATGATGTTAGTCACAACGACAAACAGTTCGCATGAAGCCAACTGCAGTCGTTTTGCATTTCAAATGTTAGTCACAACGACGAACAGTTCGCATGAAGCTAGCTGCAGTCGTTTTGCATTTCAAATACCTTGAATGATGTTAGTCACAACGACAAACAGTTCGCATGAAGCCAACTGCAGTCGTTTTGCATTTCAAATACCTTGAATGATGTTAGTCACAACTACTAACAGTTCGCATGAAGCCAACTGCAGTCGTTTTGCATTTCAAATGTTAGTCACAACGACTAACACTTGGCATGAAGCTAGCTGCAGTCGTTTTGCATTTCAAATACCTTGAATGATGTTAGTCACAACGACAAACAGTTCGCATGAAGCTGACTGCAGTCGTTATGCATTTCAAATGTTAGTCACAACGACGAACAGTTCGCATGAAGCTAGCTGCAGTCGTTTTGCATTTCAAATACCTTGAATGATGTTAGTCACAACGACAAACAGTTCGCATGAAGCCAACTGCAGTCGTTTTGCATTTCAAATGTTAGTCACAACGACGAACAGTTCGCATGAAGCTAGCTGCAGTCGTTTTGCATTTCAAATACCTTGAATGATGTTAGTCACAACGACAAACAGTTCGCATGAAGCCAACTGCAGTCGTTTTGCATTTCAAATGTTAGTCACAACGACAAACAGTTCGCATGAAGCTGGTTGCAGTCGTTTTGCATTTCAAACACCTTGAATGATGTTAGTCACAACGACAAACAGTTCGCATGAAGCCAACTGCAGTCGTTTTGCATTTTAAATACCTTGAATGATGTTAGTCACAACGACAAACAGTTCGCATGGAGCCAACTGAAGTCGTTTTGCATTTCAAATGTTAGTCACAACGACTAACAGTTCGCATGAAGCCAATTGCAGTCATTTTGCATTTCAAATACCTTGAATGATGTTAGTCACAACGACAAACAGTTCGCATGAAGCCAACTGCAGTCGTTTTGCATTTCAAATGTTAGTCACAACGACGAACAGTTCGCATGAAGCTAGCTGCAGTCGTTTTGCATTTCAAATACCTTGAATGATGTTAGTCACAACGACAAACAGTTCGCATGAAGCCAACTGCAGTCGTTTTGCATTTCAAATACCTTGAATGATGTTAGTCACAACTACTAACAGTTCGCATGAAGCCAACTGCAGTCGTTTTGCATTTCAAATGTTAGTCACAACGACTAACACTTGGCATGAAGCTGGCTGCAGTCGTTTTGCATTAAAATACCTTGAATGATGTTAGTCACAACGACAAACAGTTCGCATGAAGCCAACTGCAGTCGTTTTGCATTTCAAATATCTTGAATGATGTTAGTCACAACGACAAACAGTTCGCATAAAGCCAACTGCAGTCGTTTTGCATTTCAAATACCTTGAATGATGTTAGTCACAACGACAAATAGTTGACATGAAGCTGGCTGCAGTCGTTTTGCATTTCAAATACATTGAATTACGTACCATGGTAAACTGAACAGGTGAGTCAATTCTTCATTATTGAGCGTCCTGAATCACTGTGTCAGTCAAGTCGATTGTGTATTATTGAGCATTCTGAGGCACTCCAGTAGCGAAGCTACTACCACTTTGCATTACTAACTACTAAACCGAGTCGACCGTTCACGATTGGGCATTCTGGACCACCGGAGCGATGGCGAACTTGTTTCGCCGAGCGTAAAGTGGTCCAGAATGCCCAATAATATACTACTAAGCCATTTCACAAATAGTTTTGATCCTTTTCTTTTTAAAACCTTTTCAATCAGATAAACACCGGGACAGTGAGATTTTTGTAGTTCTTGCTCATAAAAGGTTCCTAATATGGGTTGATTTCGCTGGTCTTCTATGTAATACGTTAATGGGTAGGTATCATTAATTTTTTTTATGGTAAATAACTCGGTTGACCAATTAGGTGTATAACCTTTCTCAAAATTGTGTTTGTATTTACTGATGCGTACATAATCGCCTACTTTAAACTTAGGTTTCTTTGTATGGAGAGAGGATATTTTCTTTAATGTTCTGTTAATATTTTCTTTTATAACGTGTTCATTATATTTATTTACTTCAATCGGCTTATATTTAATAGTCTGATGCTTTGTATTATTATATGTCTTCAATATTACTTCTAACGGTTGTCCTAACCACTTGTAGTTTCCATTGTAGCTAAAAGATTTATATAACTTATTTTTAATAGTTCTTATTAGTCTTTCAACAATCGAAGCTTTTTTGGTTGAAAACGTTGAGTAATGGTTAATATTGCTCGTCTTCATAAGATTCTGAAACGTGTTGTTATAAAATTCGGTCCCCATATCCGTTTGTAAATTAACAGGTCTGCGATTACTATCAATCAATATCCTTTCAAATGCATGAGTAACATCTTGTTTATTTTTTGATTTCAATGGTTCTGCCCAAGCATACTTTGAGAAGCAATCAATAACCACTAGCACATAATTGTAACATTTATTATACTTTTTTAAGTTTTGCATGTCCATCAGATCGGCTTGCCACAAGTCATCGATTCCTTTTAAAATAACTGAACGCCTCAGGAAACTTCTTCGCGCGGCTTTATGTATTTCATTGACTATTTGCTGTTTTGCCATTAGGGATATTTTTAATTAAATTGTCTACCTCTGCTTTGGTATAAAACTTGTCTTCGAAATGAATCAAAACGTCCGATGACTTTGTTTTTAAATAAGACTTAACTGCATTTTGCCCATCCAATATAATTTGAGAACGCAACGAAGAAAACAATCTATTGAATTCTTGTACCGTGTGAGCATTCATTCGATCTACATAATCCTTATTCACAACTTCGTCTCCTTCTACGGGAGATCTTATTCCTTTCAGTCTAGTTGATTTTAAATCATAGTCTCCCGTTTCTGACTTGCACAGAGCGTTCTCATTAAAGTCTAGTAACTCTGTTAATCGTAATCTTTTATGAACGTGATGTCCAAATTTGTCTACGTTCATATTTAGATGTATATTAATGGAAGGTTAACAATAAAA
The DNA here is from genome assembly GCA_916614155.1 of Mesoligia furuncula. Lineage (NCBI taxonomy): Eukaryota > Metazoa > Arthropoda > Insecta > Lepidoptera > Noctuidae > Mesoligia > Mesoligia furuncula. The sequence continues at coordinate 31,053 of CAKAJR010000029.1, forward strand.
TGAATACATTTTTTAAAATCATTTATTTATTTATAATTTTATTTTCACGCAATTCTTCAATGATAGATATAATTTCATTGTTTACGCCAGTGTTACCAGCATCTCGAGAAGCTATCAGTAATTTTAACCTATTCACTAGTTCATTTGGATCATTCCAATATACAAAATCTGTATTCTTTTTCCACATTTTTGTCAATAACATTCCTTTTCCCTTCGGCAGAGGGTCTAGAAACTTACTTCGTAGTTTAAAAAGTGGCTTAATAACTTGTAAATATTTCTGTCCCTTATTACTGTTTATTGGTTTACTGGAATCATAGTCTCGTCGATGAGCATTTGTATCGAGTAGCATTGACTTATAGTGTTGCATATCACTGTCGGTTACCAAACTTAAATCTACATCTTTCTTTAGCAACAACTGTTTCAAACCAGGTGTATTTTGATATTTGCGTCCAGACACGATAATATATTCATCGCCGATTGTTATGCGAGCTGAACCTAGCATCAAGTTCCCATCCTTCACTCTAACACCATATGGAACCCCGGCGAGTGCTTCTGGTGATATTGACCAAGAGGATGTATCACCCTGTTTATTTTCAACTAATGATTGAAAAGAACAATCACTTTCCTTGTCAGATTCATAGTCGTTGTCGACGTTACTCAGGTTTCCTTTCTGAGAAGCCGAATCAATAAATGAAATATCTGCTTCTTCATTTTCCGTAGTATGTAAACGAGGCGGCTGCTGGCTTCCATTTGCAATTAGGTTGAGAGGTTCTGTTACAGGCTTGAACACTGACTCCAGTGTCTGTTTATTATCAATCTCAATGTCTTTCATCTTTCGTATTTTTTTCTTAACAGCTTCTGCAGCATCAACAATTTGTCTTTTTAATGATTTTTCCATTTTTAGATCTTGATAGATTAAGCTTTGTTTAATGAATAATAATATTGCAAAGGTAAGATACTTAAATATTAATTATCTTAATCAAAGACTACAAATGTGTCAAATTTATTTCTGTAACATCCTTTATTTTTGGAACAATCCTTATTAATGACAACATAATTGTAAGGTTCATTCCATATTTTTGAACACATTTCACGAAAATCGAGCCATGTCATATCAGTGTTGACATGTTCTTCATAAATATGTTTCAAATTAATTTCATCTTGTTTAAAAAGTATAATTATGTTAGCATTGTCCCTAACTAACTGTTTGGGAATTTTACTATATGTCTGGTTAAGGTAAAAACAATCAATACATTTGTGTCTTCCCATCGCAAAGTAATCACGCATATTGTTTTGGTTTTCGCAAGCAACATCATCAAATATGATCACAGAATTAGGTTTTGCCTCCTGGACACTCAGTACTTCCTCATTACCATGATATTTCTGGAATGAGACACCAGAAACTCGTTGTAAAACTTGTTCTAAGAAAATGTATTTGGGTTGATGTAGAGTTTTCGAATAAACATAAACATTTTGAAATCTTAATCCATTCTCATGTATGAGAAGACCTATTAACAAATTAGTTTTTCCACAATTGGAAGGCCCGCAAATAATGCAACGTACAGAGTTAGGTAGTAGCTCTCCATGACGAGAACCAGTATTTTGAGGCTCAATGCAAACTGTATTCACATGTAATGATTGTGGTTGTTTGACAAACTTCATAGTTACACATGAAACAAATAGACTAATAATGACTCAATTAATTTGTTACATTCACATTTATAAATAATATTACGTCAGCAAACACTAAATAGTCAGAGGCCTTAGTGAGTTTTTTCACTCACGTTCGATTGCGAGCGCGTTAGAATTTTGTAGGGAAAAAGGTTATAGCGCCACCTGGTGGTCACTAGGAGAAGCCTAATTTCCCATACAAAATTCTAACGCGCTCGCAATCGAACGCGAGTCGAAAAACTCACACTAAGGCCACTGTTCTCGTGCTTGTTTGAGTTTTAAACAATTTATTAACAATGTTCAGTGATAGAATACCATGGTAAACTGAACAGGTGAGTTGATTCTTCATTATTGAGCGTCCTGAATCACTGTGTCAGTCAAGTCGATTGTGTATTATTGGGCATTCTGAGGCACTGTCCAGTAGCGAAGCTACTACCACTTTGCATTACTAACTACTAAACCGAGTCGACCGTTCACGATTGGGCATTCTGGACCACTGGAGCGATGGCGAACTTGTTTCGCCGAGCGAAAAGTGGTCCAGAATGCCCAATAATATACTACTACTACCATTCAAGCCAAGTCACAACGACAAACAGTTCGCATGAAGCCAACTGCAGTCGTTTTGCATTTCAAATGTTAGTCACAACGACGAACAGTTCGCATGAAGCTAGCTGCAGTCGTTTTGCATTTCAAATACCTTGAATGATGTTAGTCACAACGACAAACAGTTCGCATGAAGCCAACTGCAGTCGTTTTGCATTTCAAATACCTTGAATGATGTTAGTCACAACTACTAGCAGTTCGCATGAAGCCAACTGCAGTCGTTTTGCATTTCAAATGTTAGTCACAACGACTAACACTTGGCATGAAGCTGGCTGCAGTCGTTTTGCATTAAAATACCTTGAATGATGTTAGTCACAACGACAAACAGTTCGCATGAAGCCAACTGCAGTCGTTTTGCATTTCAAATATCTTGAATGATGTTAGTCACAACGACAAACAGTTCGCATAAAGCCAACTGCAGTCGTTTTGCATTTCAAATACCTTGAATGATGTTAGTCACAACGACAAATAGTTGACATGAAGCTGGCTGCAGTCGTTTTGCATTTCAAATACATTGAATTACGTACCATGGTAAACTGAACAGGTGAGTCAATTCTTCATTATTGAGCGTCCTGAATCACTGTGTCAGTCAAGTCGATTGTGTATTATTGAGCATTCTGAGGCACTCCAGTAGCGAAGCTACTACCACTTTGCATTACTTTACGCTCGGCGAAACAAGTTCGCCATCGCTCCGGTGGTCCAGAATGCCCAATCGTGAACGGTCGACTCGGTTTAGTAGTTAGTAATGCAAAGTGGTAGTAGCTTCGCTACTGGAGTGCCTCAGAATGCTCAATAATACACAATCGACTTGACTGACACAGTGATTCAGGACGCTCAATAATGAAGAATTGACTCACCTGTTCAGTTTACCATGGTACGTAATTCAATGTATTTGAAATGCAAAACGACTGCAGCTAGCTTCATGTCAACTATTTGTCGTTGTGACTAACATCATTCAAGGTATTTGAAATGCAAAACGACTGCAGTTGGCTTTATGCGAACTGTTTGTCGTTGTGACTAACATCATTCAAGATATTTGAAATGCAAAACGACTGCAGTTGGCTTCATGCGAACTGTTTGTCGTTGTGACTAACATCATTCAAGGTATTTTAATGCAAAACGACTGCAGCCAGCTTCATGCCAAGTGTTAGTCGTTGTGACTAACATTTGAAATGCAAAACGACTGCAGTTGGCTTCATGCGAACTGTTAGTAGTTGTGACTAACATCATTCAAGGTATTTGAAATGCAAAACGACTGCAGTTGGCTTCATGCGAACTGTTTGTCGTTGTGACTAACATCATTCAAGGTATTTGAAATGCAAAACGACTGCAGCTAGCTTCATGCGAACTGTTCGTCGTTGTGACTAACATTTGAAATGCAAAACGACTGCAGTTGGCTTCATGCGAACTGTTTGTCGTTGTGACTAACATCATTCAAGGTATTTGAAATGCAAAATGACTGCAATTGGCTTCATGCGAACTGTTAGTCGTTGTGACTAACATTTGAAATGCAAAACGACTTCAGTTGGCTTCATGCGAACTGTTTGTCGTTGTGACTAACATCATTCAAGGTATTTAAAATGCAAAACGACTGCAGTTGGCTTCATGCGAACTGTTTGTCGTTGTGACTAACATCATTCAAGGTGTTTGAAATGCAAAACGACTGCAACCAGCTTCATGCGAACTGTTTGTCGTTGTGACTAACATTTGAAATGCAAAACGACTGCAGTTGGCTTCATGCGAACTGTTTGTCGTTGTGACTAACATCATTCAAGGTATTTGAAATGCAAAACGACTGCAGCTAGCTTCATGCGAACTGTTCGTCGTTGTGACTAACATTTGAAATGCAAAACGACTGCAGTCAGCTTCATGCGAACTGTTTGTCGTTGTGACTAACATCATTCAAGGTATTTGAAATGCAAAACGACTGCAGCTAGCTTCATGCGAACTGTTCGTCGTTGTGACTAACATTTGAAATGCAAAACGACTGCAGTTGGCTTCATGCGAACTGTTTGTCGTTGTGACTAACATCATTCAAGGTATTTGAAATGCAAAACGACTGCAATTGGCTTCATGCGAACTGTTAGTCGTTGTGACTAACATTTGAAATGCAAAACGACTTCAGTTAACTTCATGCGAACTGTTTGTCGTTGTGACTAACATCATTCAAGGTATTTAAAATGCAAAACGACTGCAGTCAGCTTCATGTTAACTGTTCGTCGTTGTGACTAACATTTGAAATGCAAAACGACTGCAGTCAGCTTCATGCGAACTGTTCGTCGTTGTGACTAACATTTGAAATGCAAAACGACTGCAGTTGGCTTCATGTGAACTGTTTGTCGTTGTGACTAACATTTGAAATGCAAAACGACTGCAGTTGGCTTCATGCGAACTGTTTGTCGTTGTGACTAACATCATTCAAGGTATTTGAAATGCAAAACGACTGCAGCCAGTTTCATGCGAACTGTTCGTCGTTGTGACTAACATTTGAAATGCAAAACGACTGCAGCTAGCTTCATGCGAACTGTTCGTCGTTGTGACTAACATTTGAAATGCAAAACGACTGCAGCTAGCTTCATGCGAACTGTTCGTCGTTGTGACTAACATTTGAAATGCAAAACGACCGCAGCTAGCTTCATGCGAACTGTTCGTCGTTGTGACTAACATTTGAAATGCAAAACGACCGCAGCTAGCTTCATGCGAACTGTTCATCGTTGTGACTAACATTTGAAATGCAAAACGACTGCAGCTAGCTTCGTGCGAACTGTTCGTCGTTGTGACTAACATTTGAAATGCAAAACGACTGCAGCTAGCTTCATGCGAACTGTTCGTCGTTGTGACTAACATTTGAAATGCAAAACGACTGCAGCTAGCTTCATGCGAACTGTTTGTCGTTGTGACTAACATTTGAAATGCAAAACGACTGCAGCTAGCTTCATGCGAACTGTTCGTCGTTGTGACTAACATTTGAATTGCAAAACGACTGCAGCTAGCTTCATGCGAACTGTTCGTCGTTGTGACTAACATTTGAAATGCAAAACGACCGCAGCTAGCTTCATGCGAACTGTTCATCGTTGTGACTAACATTTGAAATGCAAAACGACTGCAGCTAGCTTCGTGCGAACTGTTCGTCGTTGTGACTAACATTTGAAATGCAAAACGACTGCAGCTAGCTTCATGCGAACTGTTCGTCGTTGTGACTAACATTTGAAATGCAAAACGACTGCAGCTAGCTTCATGCGAACTGTTTGTCGTTGTGACTAACATTTGAAATGCAAAACGACTGCAGCTAGCTTCATGCGAACTGTTCGTCGTTGTGACTAACATTTGAATTGCAAAACGACTGCAGCTAGCTTCATGCGAACTGTTCGTCGTTGTGACTAACATTTGAAATGCAAAACGACTGCAGCTAGCTTCATGCGAACTGTTAGTCGTTGTGACTAACATTTGAAATGCAAAACGACTGCAGCTAGCTTCATGCGAACTGTTCGTCGTTGTGACTAACATTTGAAATGCAAAACGACTGCAGTTGGCTTCATGCGAACTGTTTGTCGTTGTGACTAACATCATTCAAGGTATTTGAAATGCAAAATGACTGCAATTGGCTTCATGCGAACTGTTAGTCGTTGTGACTAACATTTGAAATGCAAAACGACTTCAGTTGGCTTCATGCGAACTGTTTGTCGTTGTGACTAACATCATTCAAGGTATTTGAAATGCAAAACGACTGCAATTGGCTTCATGCGAACTGTTAGTCGTTGTGACTAACATTTGAAATGCAAAACGACTTCAGTTGGCTTCATGCGAACTGTTCGTCGTTGTGACTAACATTTGAAATGCAAAACGACTGCAGTTGGCTTCATGCGAACTGTTTGTCGTTGTGACTAACATCATTCAAGGTATTTGAAATGCAAAACGACTGCAATTGGCTTCATGCGAACTGTTAGTCGTTGTGACTAACATTTGAAATGCAAAACGACTTCAGTTGGCTTCATGCGAACTGTTTGTCGTTGTGACTAACATCATTCAAGGTATTTAAAATGCAAAACGACTGCAGTCAGCTTCATGTTAACTGTTCGTCGTTGTGACTAACATTTGAAATGCAAAACGACTGCAGTCAGCTTCATGCGAACTGTTCGTCGTTGTGACTAACATTTGAAATGCAAAACGACTGCAGCTAGCTTCGTGCGAACTGTTCGTCGTTGTGACTAACATTTGAAATGCAAAACGACTGCAGCTAGCTTCTTGCGAACTGTTCGTCGTTGTGACTAACATTTGAAATGCAAAACGACTGCAGCTAGCTTCATGCGAACTGTTTGTCGTTGTGACTAACATTTGAAATGCAAAACGACTGCAGCTAGCTTCATGCGAACTGTTCGTCGTTGTGACTAACATTTGAATTGCAAAACGACTGCAGCTAGCTTCATGCGAACTGTTCGTCGTTGTGACTAACATTTGAAATGCAAAACGACCGCAGCTAGCTTCATGCGAACTGTTCATCGTTGTGACTAACATTTGAAATGCAAAACGACTGCAGCTAGCTTCGTGCGAACTGTTCGTCGTTGTGACTAACATTTGAAATGCAAAACGACTGCAGCTAGCTTCATGCGAACTGTTCGTCGTTGTGACTAACATTTGAAATGCAAAACGACTGCAGCTAGCTTCATGCGAACTGTTTGTCGTTGTGACTAACATTTGAAATGCAAAACGACTGCAGCTAGCTTCATGCGAACTGTTCGTCGTTGTGACTAACATTTGAATTGCAAAACGACTGCAGCTAGCTTCATGCGAACTGTTCGTCGTTGTGACTAACATTTGAAATGCAAAACGACTGCAGCTAGCTTCATGCGAACTGTTTGTCGTTGTGACTAACATTTGAAATGCAAAACGACTGCAGCTAGCTTCATGCGAACTGTTCGTCGTTGTGACTAACATTTGAAATGCAAAACGACTGCAGTTGGCTTCATGCGAACTGTTTGTCGTTGTGACTAACATCATTCAAGGTATTTGAAATGCAAAACGACTGCAATTGGCTTCATGCGAACTGTTAGTCGTTGTGACTAACATTTGAAATGCAAAACGACTTCAGTTGGCTTCATGCGAACTGTTTGTCGTTGTGACTAACATCATTCAAGGTATTTGAAATGCAAAACGACTGCAATTGGCTTCATGCGAACTGTTAGTCGTTGTGACTAACATTTGAAATGCAAAACGACTTCAGTTGGCTTCATGCGAACTGTTCGTCGTTGTGACTAACATTTGAAATGCAAAACGACTGCAGTTGGCTTCATGCGAACTGTTTGTCGTTGTGACTAACATCATTCAAGGTATTTGAAATGCAAAACGACTGCAATTGGCTTCATGCGAACTGTTAGTCGTTGTGACTAACATTTGAAATGCAAAACGACTTCAGTTGGCTTCATGCGAACTGTTTGTCGTTGTGACTAACATCATTCAAGGTATTTAAAATGCAAAACGACTGCAGTCAGCTTCATGTTAACTGTTCGTCGTTGTGACTAACATTTGAAATGCAAAACGACTGCAGTCAGCTTCATGCGAACTGTTCGTCGTTGTGACTAACATTTGAAATGCAAAACGACTGCAGTTGGCTTCATGTGAACTGTTTGTCGTTGTGACTAACATTTGAAATGCAAAACGACTGCAGTTGGCTTCATGCGAACTGTTTGTCGTTGTGACTAACATCATTCAAGGTATTTGAAATGCAAAACGACTGCAGCCAGTTTCATGCGAACTGTTCGTCGTTGTGACTAACATTTGAAATGCAAAACGACTGCAGCTAGCTTCATGCGAACTGTTCGTCGTTGTGACTAACATTTGAAATGCAAAACGACTGCAGCTAGCTTCATGCGAACTGTTCGTCGTTGTGACTAACATTTGAAATGCAAAACGACCGCAGCTAGCTTCATGCGAACTGTTCGTCGTTGTGACTAACATTTGAAATGCAAAACGACCGCAGCTAACTTCATGCGAACTGTTCGTCGTTATGACTAACATTTGAAATGCAAAACGACTGCAGCTAGCTTCGTGCGAACTGTTCGTCGTTGTGACTAACATTTGAAATGCAAAACGACTGCAGCTAGCTTCATGCGAACTGTTCGTCGTTGTGACTAACATTTGAAATGCAAAACGACTGCAGCTAGCTTCATGCGAACTGTTTGTCGTTGTGACTAACATTTGAAATGCAAAACGACTGCAGCTAGCTTCATGCGAACTGTTCGTCGTTGTGACTAACATTTGAATTGCAAAACGACTGCAGCTAGCTTCATGCGAACTGTTCGTCGTTGTGACTAACATTTGAAATGCAAAACGACTGCAGCTAGCTTCATGCGAACTGTTTGTCGTTGTGACTAACATTTGAAATGCAAAACGACTGCAGCTAGCTTCATGCGAACTGTTCGTCGTTGTGACTAACATTTGAATTGCAAAACGACTGCAGCTAGCTTCATGCGAACTGTTTGTCGTTGTGACTAACATTTGAAATGCAAAACGACTGCAGCTAGCTTCATGCGAACTGTTCGTCGTTGTGACTAACATTTGAATTGCAAAACGACTGCAGCTAGCTTCATGCGAACTGTTCGTCGTTGTGACTAACATTTGAAATGCAAAACGACTGCAGCTAGCTTCAGGCGAACTGTTTGTCGTTGTGACTAACATTTGAAATGCAAAACGACTGCAGCTAGCTTCAAGCGAACTGTTCGTCGTTGTGACTAACATTTGAATTGCAAAACGACTGCAGCTAGCTTCATGCGAACTGTTCGTCGTTGTGACTAACACAGCTTCAGCTGAGAAAGGAAACATCATATATTATAAAAAAAAAAAATATTTAATGATAGTTATAAAGTTAACTACAGTTTTGATTTGAAATAAATGTAGGGTGGTCCTCACACAGTGCATCTATGGAGTGAACCAGAGATTGAAGCTTGCGCCATTGCGGTGTATCGTCTTCCGTTTGGAATTTTATCCGAACCAGCGCTTTCTTCCAAAGTTCTTGAGAATCAGTATTGCGCGCATCGTTGGTTTGATATACTTTCAAATCGATAAGGTAGTCTCCCCCCGTGTTGATCACTCGACGTTCGTTGCCGTTCGCAACTCTATTAACGAAGTACGAGGACAGTACGGACGAAGAAGTATTTTTGGGTTCGCCATCGCCACGACTTAGATTAAACACGTCCACAGACTTCGCCTTTTTTCTGAAACAAACATAAATAACCCGTATAAGAATGTTTCAAAATCATTACAAAAATAACACAATACAGCCTCAGTAGGTACCATAGTAGTCAGTAGGCTAATAAGTATAAAAACTGCAAAGTGATTGTCATGTTAATAAATTGTTGTTACTCGTAAGTGACAGTAACGATTCAATAATATCTATTATTTAGTATATAAGAACTTATTATTTACTAAGTTAAAAAAATATAGTGTTACTGTGATTTACATATCCGATCACTGAAACGAAAATGATATGGAATAAATTAACCAACTACTAACCGACGCTGTATAAATATATCAGACATAAGTACAAAAGTTGATAAAAATATAATATAATTGATTGATATAAATTAAGTATGATTACCTTATACTAGCAGGCGATTTCTTAACGGAAGTAGATTTACGCTTGCTTGCAGGAGTAGAACGCTTTCCCAAGAACTCGGCACTGCGTTCAACATCTGTAGAGTTGCTGCGTTGATCACACTCTGAGTCCGACCTGTAAAATATTAAGAAATAATCAGATTAATTTAAATTAATATCACTTGAAATAATTATGCTGAAAGAAAACAAAATATTTACGTTAATTATTTGGAATTAACTAGTACCTAATATGTGTACTCGAACTCGTACTTATTTAATCGATTCTAATTATCAGTAAGTTAATAAATATTAAGTACAAGTAGATATTTGGCTACATGTGATCTGTAAAGAATTTGTTGAATTAAATTAAACAAAGGAAATAATAAAAAATATAAAGACTTACATTTTAAACGGTGGACACTTGAAGTATAATTAAAACAATATGATAATTGTTTTAAACACTGAACTGCAGACTGCTCGCACTGTAGTATCGAGGATCAGGCTCGAATTCGATGAATTGAACTCCGAAAACGCTAGCTTATAAGGCAGATTAGTCATGTAAAAATGATTAATTGAATGTTAGTGTATATTTAATAAAAACAACAAAAAAATGAGACCTTTCTTATTTGTACGGATTATAAGTACATGTTAAAATGAAAACTAACAATTATGTTAATCGCTACTTGCTAACGCAGCGAAAGCACTCAGGGCTATCAATATAATTATCCTACATCTTTTCATTCCTACTTAAAATATTATAAATGCGAAAGTTTGTGAGGATGTATGCAATTATGCATGTATGTTTGTTACTCTTTCACGCAAAAACTACTGAACGGATTTGGTTGAAAATTTGCAGTAATGTAACTTACCTATACATTAGAATTACACATAGGCTATAAATTATGCGGGTACGCAAAGTAGTTCCGTCAGGACGCGGGTGAAAACGCGTGGGGAAAGCTAGTACTACATAATATGTAAGAATTGAATCCATTTTTACAGGAAATGTGTGGAAGTGTCATCCCTAACCAAATTCGATGCGTTAAAATAAAGATGACTATTGCTAAACAGCAGTTTTAAATACGTAGTGCAGTAATCTTTTATTATCATATAGGTACCAAGCAACTATTAAAATTATTCTAATTAACGTTTTTTTATTAGGGTTGACCGACAGGATATATTTAAAACGATACAACTTAAAACTGTGTAAATAAAAATACGAAGATAAAAAAATATTTGAACTATGAATATAGTGCAATTGTTTATCGACAAAATATTAAGAATGATAACTACTTAAACAATTTATTAAATAAATTTATAGACCACTAGCACATATAAGTAAACTAGCTGTTTCCCTCGGTTTCACCCGCATCCTAAGGGTACTTCCCGCACTCGGATAAAACGTAGCCTATGTGTTAATCCAAGTTACCCTATGTGTGTGCCAAGTTTCATCAAAATCCGTTCAGCGGTTTGCGCGTGAAAAAGTAACAAACAAACAAATAAACATACAAACTTTCACAAAGAACAAAACTATAATTATTTTTAACGTAAGTAAACCTTGGAATTATTTATTTCGTATTTTATGCTTCTTATTAATTGTCTATATCAATTTACCCTTTATAAAATTTCTATGTAGCGTTTAAAAATAATATCGACATGATTTTTACATTTAGATCACAACCCTGTACGAAATTGCATTCTTGCAAAATACCTTTAGGTAAACTGCGATCGGATGCAACGAATATTAACATGATACTTTTGTTTTTGACAATGCACACATTAGGTATTGCTATTACTTGCACGTAAAATGTGTGACCTTCAATTTGTTAAAACTTCTATTTCGTTTTAAATAAAACTTGACCGCTAACTGAATAACAATTATATTTATAGTAATTGCAAAATTGCTAACAGAATTATTGTAAGGTAATAGTAATTATGTTAATATTTTATTTAATTTAGAAATAATGCAGTTTATATTAGATGTTTTATAAATGATACCATTACCAGAATTATTATAATAAGTGTGATTTTTAATTTCAGGCGATTACTAATTACGAATTGAGGGTCAGCAGAGGTGCCTGTTCAAGCAAAATATATTATAATTATACTACTATATTGGAAATGTATAATAATTAATATTATTGTTTGTATCGATTAGATACTTTGCAGGTAAATTTTAAATCTAATATTAACTTTGTTATTTTGTCACCGATAATCTTTTTATTCATTTATTTTATTTTATTTTTTCAGAAATATTTGGTAGATTCAATCCTGTGAAAAATAATTGTATTTGAACAACTGGATAATTCTACAATCTTCTTATTGAAGTTACTCCAATGACTTATTGAAGCGGATATTATCTATGTATTAATAAGACCATAATTATTAGTTGTAAGTATTTAATGTAATCTTTTTCCTACACTACGATTTCTATAATATCGTGATATATCATAATCTTACCTACACATTACACCTAAATCCGGAACAACTAAATGTAAATCATAAAAAATATTTGTGCTGTGAGAAAATCGAACTTGCAACACTTAGCACAGAAGCCGATCGCTCAGTCATTGCGCCCACCGCACTGCTAACTTTTAATTCAGTCTATTTTCTGATAAAGTCCATTAATAATGCCTCACTGTTCGGATTGCAAAGTATTTGTAGATAATCGTCGATGGTCTGGTCATTTGCGTAGTAATGTTCATAAAAACAATAGCGCCATTCCTTTTTGTGATAATATTGCTATTATTAATTCTTCATTTAAACATCGCATTGCAAGTTATAAGATCATTGCAACTAACGATCAAAAAAATTATTTCCCTGAAATGTTTCTCAATGATAATCGTAAACAAATTAAAAATCTAATAGATCGATCATTACAGAAACATACATCTGTGAAAATTAATTTTGAACTTTTTTCCTTTTTTCTTTTGTTTAAAAATGATCAACAAGAACTGAAATCATTTAGTACAAAAAATTATATTGTTCACTTTAATTACGATTTTGATTCAATATATAAATCATCAGTTGTGTCACTGTTAAAGAAAATCGAGGAATTTCAAGAGAGGGATAGTGGTTGGACGTACCTGTGCAATTCACATTTAGAAATAAACATAAGTAAATATCAACCTCTCGGCGGATCTAAACATACAATATTGCCTTAATTTATCAGAAATAAAAAAGCTTGTTTGAATATTCAAAACAATGACAAATATTTCTATGATGTAAGTCAAATAGTTGTTTAATTTGTTTAAATTTAAGGTAATAATATTAAAATACCAAGTAAAATATGAAATGTATTTTAATGATCATTGTGAAAGCAATTTTGCAATTACTATAAATATAATTTGTATTCAGTTAGTGTTTAAGTTTTATATAAAACTAAAATGTATGCGAATTAGATTGTAAGTAAATAGTATGTTCAATTTTTATGTATTAGTATAAATAAACTGATTTTTTTAAAAGTATCAACTTTGTTTTTATTGAACTTAACAAATATAGTCTTACCGTTGTTCGGTTAGCATTTCATTCATAATACTTAAAAACAGTCTTTACAACACATAACAATGGCTGAAAACATAATCCTTACTAGTATTAATATTGTAAATATGAAAGTAGCTCTGTTTGTTTGTTTGTCTATTACACTTTCACGGGAAAACGGCTGAAACGACTGAGATGAAAATTTGGTTTGAACATAGACTGAAACCCGAGGAAGGACAATAGGTTAATTTTTATCCGAGTACTGGAAGGAGTTCCTACGATATGCAAGTGAAACCGCGGGGAACAGCTAGTAATATTATAATACTCCGATATGGTAGATATTGTTTATACAGGTATGTACACGTTTTGCGTATAAGGTCACAGTTCATTGCACTATATGGAGTGTATGAAATATTATGCAAGCTAGCAGTTTACAATTTATACTAAAGCCTTTTATTATATTGAGCTATAAGACTATTGCCTAAAGAGTGATTTTCAAACAACTAATGTAAGCTTGATTTAATGCTAAGTTAGCAATTCTAACAAAATATATACAGTTAATTGTCAGTTTATTTTTTATTATTTACAGAATATTTCTAGAATTGGCTAGTGGTTTTTGCAATATTACAGGATATTATCATAGTCATGTCAACGGTGAGTACAGTACCTGTTTTAATCTAATCTACCAGTGATTTTATGTATGTGTACATCAATTTTTAACATGCATTATGTATATCTTGTTCCAGGTATCTGATTCTGAGATTATGTTTAGCCAGTATGCTCAGGATCCTTACGAAGGATTATCTGAGATGTATCCCTGTGAACCCGAGCAATGCAAACAGACGAAACAGACACAGACGAAGAAGCAACGTCGCAGAGAACCTTTGAAAAAACATAAACCCACGAAATCTTTTGTTATGAGCCGACTACAACGACGAGGCACTAAGTTAATTAAAATTACTGTAATTGATCTCTGCAACAATTCTCAAACAAGTGACAGTGATAGTGAAAGTGAGAACGTTGTGATAAGTGCGCAGTACATTGTTAAGGACGCTATAGACAGTGTAATGGACGATACGGAATCGTTAGTTAAGAAAATATCGAAATCTTTAATAGACAATGATTTTTAGTTAGCTTTTTAAAGATATTCCTGTTATTATATTGTTATTATAAGTTTTTATTTTATGTTAAGTATAGTTTTCTCCAATAATATGTTATATTAATTCATTTACTTTCTCTTACTTATGTATTTACGATGTGTAACAAATAAAAATGCATTTTATTAAAGAAACTTATTTTTATTTTCAAAAACAATACACTTTACACTTCATATCCCAAGTGCTTTTTTACACATAAAACATTTTTTAGAGCACAATGATTTAAATGTACATTACAATTAAAATTAGTTTTTTTGTCACAGTATTTCTTATGCAATTCAAACATGCTGGGACACTGGTCTTCACCAAGATCGGACACTTTACAATTTTCACAAATGTTTTTTATCCACTTCACCTTCTCCAAACCTTTGACTAATATATTTTTGTTTTCTAAATAGGGTACGATTATACGGTGAAATTCTCTATAGTCAATATATCCTTCGTTCCAATGAATACCTCTGTTCTTTTCCAACCACTTTACCTGCCTTTTTTCATCAGTTGTTAAATATTTGAATAAATAAGGTGGTTTTATTAAGAACAGTTGTGTATAATCACGTGTAGCGAACGCTAGTTCTTTTACTATAAAATTGTTGTACAGATCTTTAAATCCTTGAATATCTAATATTATAGTATCCGAATTCATGATATTTTTCTCACAATATTACTTAACGGCTTATACTCTATTATACAATCATTCAATATAAGACAGTATGCAGAAGTTTGGTCAGGTATCTCGGATTCACTCTCAATTTCTACTCTTACATCCACAACAGGACCTGACTTAATATTATCCACTTGTCTAGAACAATCGATAGCAAATAGAGGCGCCAAGTCTTTAAATTGTTTCTCGTTTAATAAGGGTTCAGGACGACGTCCGTAATATGACTGTTGAAATCGTACATATTGCTCGTATAATAAAGCAATTCTGTTATTTGTGAAACTAACATTGAGGTTTTCATATGGAAAGTAGTTTGAATTGAGGTACACTTTTACATTACGAATATAGCAATGATCAAACTGAGACATGTCTGAACTTGCACTGTTTTTTCTATTTGTCTGTAGACCAACAATGATGTATCTAGGTTTCTCTATTTGCGATGAAGTTTTGATCGACCAAGTATGCTTTGTAGTTTTAGGTAAAGCTGGATATTCGTAAAGATCCCAATTTCTGTATATCATTTGAAGTGGACGGTCTTTTTCTAACACTTTTAACAAACTTATTTTCTCTTTATCTGATACTTTTACATGCGGTACGCGCCATATGATTTTATTAATTTGAACATCGTCTATAATTTCACCGGTGTTAAGTTTTACAGCATTCAGGTTAGTGTTACTTCTTAGTAATATCAGTTCGTGTCTACTATTTATCACAACTTTTTTAAAATCTTCTGCGAAACCAAGAATGTTACAGAGTGGTATAGAAGCTGAAAAACTACCTCCATTAATATTTTTTACACCATCAATATTCCAGCCCCAGGCATTGCAAGCCTTTGATTCACTTTCATTCATTGATATTAAAGATTTTATGGTGGTCGTTATGCCCGCATTTTTTATTTTGTCGATCTCTACACCATTTAGTTCGTATCTTATATCTTGGAATAAGTAGAGGAGAGCATTATTTGTAAAATGCACACTAGTAGCTTTATCCTTTGAATCCTTTTTGCTAACTATAAAAGATCCTTCCAAATACAGGGTACTGGCTGACGGTAGTGTCCACTTTATCTACGTACTATCCTACCACATTGCAATTATGTGGAAAGTATGAGTGTGCCTTATTACATTTCTCAACATTTAATTCTATTCCCAACATTGACAAAACGAATAACAAGTTCTACTACGGTTCCAACGAAGTTATTGAAATACCAGAAGGTACATATGAATTGCAAGATATAAGTGATTATTTAAAATCTGAAATTAAGGATGCATCAATTAAACTACAGTGCAATAATAATACATTAAAAACTGCTATTAACTGCACTTTTATGATTTACAATTAGTTGTTCCGGATTTAGGTGTAATGTGTAGGTAAGATTATGATATATCACGATATTATAGAAATCGTAGTGTAGGAAAAAGATTACATTAAATACTTACAACTAATAATTATGGTCTTATTAATACATAGATAATATCCGCTTCAATAAGTCATTGGAGTAACTTCAATAAGAAGATTGTAGAATTATCCAGTTGTTCAAATACAATTATTTTTCACAGGATTGAATCTACCAGTCGTTTTGCATTTTAAATACCTTGAATGATGTTACTCACAACGACAAACAGTTCGCATGAAGCCAACTGAAGTCGTTTTGCATTTCAAATGTTAGTCACAACGACTAACAGTTCGCATGAAGCCAATTGCAGTCATTTTGCATTTCAAATACCTTGAATGATGTTAGTCACAACGACAAACAGTTCGCATGAAGCCAACTGCAGTCGTTTTGCATTTCAAATGTTAGTCACAACGACGAACAGTTCGCATGAAGCTAGCTGCAGTCGTTTTGCATTTCAAATACCTTGAATGATGTTAGTCACAACGACAAACAGTTCGCATGAAGCCAACTGCAGTCGTTTTGCATTTCAAATGTTAGTCACAACGACAAACAGTTCGCATGAAGCTGGTTGCAGTCGTTTTGCATTTCAAACACCTTGAATGATGTTAGTCACAACGACAAACAGTTCGCATGAAGCCAACTGCAGTCGTTTTGCATTTTAAATACCTTGAATGATGTTAGTCACAACGACAAACAGTTCGCATGAAGCCAACTGAAGTCGTTTTGCATTTCAAATGTTAGTCACAACGACTAACAGTTCGCATGAAGCTAGCTGCAGTCGTTTTGCATTTCAAATACCTTGAATGATGTTAGTCATAACGACAAACAGTTCGCATGAAGCCAACTGCAGTCGTTTTGCATTTCAAATACCTTGAATAATGTTAGTCACAACTACTAACAGTTCGCATGAAGCCAACTGCAGTCGTTTTGCATTTCAAATGTTAGTCACAACGACTAACACTTGGCATGAAGCTGGCTGCAGTCGTTTTGCATTTCAAATGTTAGTCACAACGACGAACAGTTAACATGAAGCTGACTGCAGTCGTTTTGCATTTTAAATACCTTGAATGATGTTAGTCACAACGACAAACAGTTCGCATGAAGCCAACTGAAGTCGTTTTGCATTTCAAATGTTAGTCACAACGACTAACAGTTCGCATGAAGCCAATTGCAGTCGTTTTGCATTTCAAATACCTTGAATGATGTTAGTCACAACGACAAACAGTTCGCATGAAGCCAACTGCAGTCGTTTTGCATTTCAAATGTTAGTCACAACGACGAACAGTTCGCATGAAGCTAGCTGCAGTCGTTTTGCATTTCAAATACCTTGAATGATGTTAGTCACAACGACAAACAGTTCGCATGAAGCTGACTGCAGTCGTTATGCATTTCAAATGTTAGTCACAACGACGAACAGTTCGCATGAAGCTAGCTGCAGTCGTTTTGCATTTCAAATACCTTGAATGATGTTAGTCACAACGACAAACAGTTCGCATGAAGCCAACTGCAGTCGTTTTGCATTTCAAATGTTAGTCACAACGACGAACAGTTCGCATGAAGCTAGCTGCAGTCGTTTTGCATTTCAAATACCTTGAATGATGTTAGTCACAACGACAAACAGTTCGCATGAAGCCAACTGCAGTCGTTTTGCATTTCAAATGTTAGTCACAACGACAAACAGTTCGCATGAAGCTGGTTGCAGTCATTTTGCATTTCAAACACCTTGAATGATGTTAGTCACAACGACAAACAGTTCGCATGAAGCCAACTGCAGTCGTTTTGCATTTTAAATACCTTGAATGATGTTAGTCACAACGACAAACAGTTCGCATGAAGCCAACTGAAGTCGTTTTGCATTTCAAATGTTAGTCACAACGACTAACAGTTCGCATGAAGCCAATTGCAGTCATTTTGCATTTCAAATACCTTGAATGATGTTAGTCACAACGACAAACAGTTCGCATGAAGCCAACTGCAGTCGTTTTGCATTTCAAATGTTAGTCACAACGACGAACAGTTCGCATGAAGCTAGCTGCAGTCGTTTTGCATTTCAAATACCTTGAATGATGTTAGTCACAACGACAAACAGTTTGCATGAAGCCAACTGCAGTCGTTTTGCATTTCAAATGTTAGTCACAACGACAAACAGTTCGCATGAAGCTGGTTGCAGTCGTTTTGCATTTCAAACACCTTGAATGATGTTAGTCACAACGACAAACAGTTCGCATGAAGCCAACTGCAGTCGTTTTGCATTTTAAATACCTTGAATGATGTTAGTCATAACGACAAACAGTTCGCATGAAGCCAACTGAAGTCGTTTTGCATTTCAAATGTTAGTCACAACGACTAACAGTTCGCATGAAGCCAATTGCAGTCATTTTGCATTTCAAATACCTTGAATGATGTTAGTCACAACGACAAACAGTTCGCATGAAGCCAACTGCAGTCGTTTTGCATTTCAAATGTTAGTCACAACGACGAACAGTTCGCATGAAGCTAGCTGCAGTCGTTTTGCATTTCAAATACCTTGAATGATGTTAGTCACAACGACAAACAGTTCGCATGAAGCCAACTGCAGTCGTTTTGCATTTCAAATGTTAGTCACAACGACAAACAGTTCGCATGAAGCTGGTTGCAGTCGTTTTGCATTTCAAATGTTAGTCACAACGACGAACAGTTCAGTTTTTTACCTTAACCAGACATATAGTAAAATTCCCAAACAGTTAGTTAGGGACAATGCTAACTTAATTATACTTTTTAAACAAGATGAAATTAATTTGAAACATATTTATGAAGAACATGTCAACACTGATATGACATGGCTCGATTTTCGTGAAATGTGTTCAAAAATATGGAATGAACCTTACAATTATGTTGTCATTAATAAGGATTGTTCCAAAAATAAAGGATGTTACAGAAATAAATTTGACACATTTGTAGTCTTTGATTAAGATAATTAATATTTAAGTATCTTACCTTTGCAATATTATTATTCATTAAACAAAGCTTAATCTATCAAGATCTAAAAATGGAAAAATCATTAAAAAGACAAATTGTTGATGCTGCAGAAGCTGTTAAGAAAAAAATACGAAAGATGAAAGACATTGAGATTGATAATAAACAGACACTGGAGTCAGTGTTCAAGCCTGTAACAGAACCTCTCAACCTAATTGCAAATGGAAGCCAGCAGCCGCCTCGTTTACATACTACGGGAAATGAAGAAGCAGATATTTCATTTATTGATTCGGCTTCTCAGAAAGGAAACCTGAGTAACGTCGACAACGACTATGAATCTGACAAGGAAAGTGATTGTTCTTTTCAATCATTAGTTGAAAATAAACAGGGTGATACATCCTCGTGGTCAATATCACCAGAAGCACTCGCCGGGGTTCCATATGGTGTTAGAGTGAAGGATGGGAACTTGATGCTAGGTTCAGCTCGCATAACAATCGGCGATGAATATATTATCGTGTCTGGACGCAAATATCAAAATACACCTGGTTTGAAGCAGTTGTTGCTAAAGAAAGATGTAGATTTAAGTTTGGTAACCGACAGTGATATGCAACACTATAAGTCAATGCTACTCGATACAAATGCTCATCGACGAGACTATGATTCCAGTAAACCAATAAACAGTAATAAGGGACAGAAATATTTACAAGTTATTAAGCCACTTTTTAAACTACGAAGTAAGTTTCTAGACACTCTGCCGAAGGGAAAAGGAATGTTATTGACAAAAATGTGGAAAAAGAATACAGATTTTGTATATTGGAATGATCCAAATGAACTAGTGAATAGGTTAAAATTACTGATAGCTTCTCGAGATGCTGGTAACACTGGCGTAAACAATGAAATTATATCTATCATTGAAGAATTGCGTGAAAATAAAATTATAAATAAATAAATGATTTTAAAAAATGTATTCATTTTATTGTTAACCTTCCATTAATATACATCTAAATATGAACGTAGACAAATTTGGACATCACGTTCATAAAAGATTACGATTAACAGAGTTACTAGACTTTAATGAGAACGCTCTGTGCAAGTCAGAAACGGGAGACTATGATTTAAAATCAACTAGACTGAAAGGAATAAGATCTCCCGTAGAAGGAGACGAAGTTGTGAATAAGGATTATGTAGATCGAATGAATGCTCACACGGTACAAGAATTCAATAGATTGTTTTCTTCGTTGCGTTCTCAAATTATATTGGATGGGCAAAATGCAGTTAAGTCTTATTTAAAAACAAAGTCATCGGACGTTTTGATTCATTTCGAAGACAAGTTTTATACCAAAGCAGAGGTAGACAATTTAATTAAAAATATCCCTAATGGCAAAACAGCAAATAGTCAATGAAATACATAAAGCCGCGCGAAGAAGTTTCCTGAGGCGTTCAGTTATTTTAAAAGGAATCGATGACTTGTGGCAAGCCGATCTGATGGACATGCAAAACTTAAAAAAGTATAATAAATGTTACAATTATGTGCTAGTGGTTATTGATTGCTTCTCAAAGTATGCTTGGGCAGAACCATTGAAATCAAAAAATAAACAAGATGTTACTCATGCATTTGAAAGGATATTGATTGATAGTAATCGCAGACCTGTTAATTTACAAACGGATATGGGGACCGAATTTTATAACAACACGTTTCAGAATCTTATGAAGACGAGCAATATTAACCATTACTCAACGTTTTCAACCAAAAAAGCTTCGATTGTTGAAAGACTAATAAGAACTATTAAAAATAAGTTATATAAATCTTTTAGCTACAATGGAAACTACAAGTGGTTAGGACAACCGTTAGAAGTAATATTGAAGACATATAATAATACAAAGCATCAGACTATTAAATATAAGCCGATTGAAGTAAATAAATATAATGAACACGTTATAAAAGAAAATATTAACAGAACATTAAAGAAAATATCCTCTCTCCATACAAAGAAACCTAAGTTTAAAGTAGGCGATTATGTACGCATCAGTAAATACAAACACAATTTTGAGAAAGGTTATACACCTAATTGGTCAACCGAGTTATTTACCATAAAAAAAATTAATGATACCTACCCATTAACGTATTACATAGAAGACCAGCGAAATCAACCCATATTAGGAACCTTTTATGAGCAAGAACTACAAAAATCTCACTGTCCCGGTGTTTATCTGATTGAAAAGGTTTTAAAAAGAAAAGGATCAAAACTATTTGTGAAATGGCTTGGTTTAAACAAAGAAGAAAACAGTTGGATTGATAAATCTGCTATAATGTGTTAAATCATTTTTATATTACCTATATAAACATTAATTATTGTAATCTTTGCTTCATTAAGCTTTGGACAATGCAAGGTGGTGAACTAGTTAACACTATAATTGATAATCTGCCATTCGAAGTTCATTTGCCAGGATACAATTATTGTGGGCCAGGAACTAAACTTAGCAAACGGTTAGCACGAGGTGATAGAGGTATAAATAAGCTAGACGAAGCTTGCAAGCAACACGATATAGCATATGCAAATCATAAAGACTTAGACAATCGTCACAAGGCTGATTTGCAATTACTAAACATGGCAAAAGAAAGGCTGAAATCGAAAGATGCTGGTAAAGGTGAAAAACTTAGCTCATGGATAGTAAGTAAAGCAATGAAAGTCAAAATGAAGTCTGGATCTGGTGCTAAAACATTTAAAAGTTTTGTATCAAAAATAAAATCAAAAATAAAGAAACTGAATCCCAAGGACAGTAAAGCATTAATTAAAGCTGCCTATTCAGCGGCAAGGAAAATAATTCCTTGCATGCAGAAGATTCGAGTACCGCGAGTGATACCATTACCAAAAACAGGAGGTGTACTACCTTTGATTCCGATTTTTGCTGGTTTATCGGCTTTAGGAACACTAGCAGGTGGTGCGGCTGGTATTGCGAAAACAGTTAACGATTACAAAGCTGGTCATCAAAATTTGCGAGAAACAGAACGACATAATCGTGCTATGGAGTCACTGAATTTAGGCAAGGGTTTATATATTAAAGCACATAAAAATGGTAAAGGATTGTATATAAAATCTCCAAAAAACTGAATTTTAAGCTACCTAATCGTGCTCTAACAAATATAGACATCCAAAAGTATGCACACCACATCCCATACTTTCGAGGAGTTTACATGAGAGATAGGTTGCCCAAGACACCGAAACGGATTGAATGTGGTATCATTAATTTAGATGATTCTAAGAATGAAGGAACACATTGGGTAGCTTACGTTAAAATATACAACTACTGTGAATATTTTGATAGCTTCGGGGATTTGAAACCTCCAATGGAACTGATTAAATATTTTAAGAATTGTAACATTAATTATAACTATACAAGATATCAGAAGTTCAACACTGTAATTTGTGGTCACTTATGTTTAGAATATCTATGGACTTTTTGGAATAAATTGTATAAATTTTATGCTTTTGTTTCATTTTAATCATTTGCAAGATGTCCCTCACTTTGTCGATTACTGGAAACTCGTCCACTTTATCTACGTACTATCCTACCACATTGCAATTATGTGGAAAGTATGAGTGTGCCTTATTACATTTCTCAACATTTAATTCTATTCCCAACATTGACAAAACGAATAACAAGTTCTACTACGGTTCCAACGAAGTTATTGAAATACCAGAAGGTACATATGAATTGCAAGATATAAGTGATTATTTAAAATCTGAAATTAAGGATGCATCAATTAAACTACAGTGCAATAATAATACATTAAAAACTGCTATTAACTGCACAAAAAGCATTAATTTTAGTAAAGAAGGCACCTTTAGAAGTTTGTTAGGGTTTAGTGAGCAGAACTTGAAGGCAAATAAATGGCATGTGTCACAGTTTCCAGTCAACATTTTACCTACGACAGTGATCAGGATAGAATGTGATATTGTAAGCGGTTCATACATAAACGGAGAACCCAGTCACATTATTCACGAATTTGCACTCAACGTGCCACCAGGGTACAGGATTATGGGGTGCATGTTGAAAGCCTCCTCGCGGCGCACCCTGGGCAACGTCAGCACCAATTGCCCACTGGTTCTGGTGGACTCTTGGGGCTGGCGGGTAATTTTCAACACACGGGGAAAGGTCATGGTTCCAATCACCGATCATCCTGGATGGTCGGTGAAGGGAACCGGGCTATAGGCGGTCATGCGTCTACTCCCCCTCTGCTTACAGAGGGAGGTGAGTGGGCGCAGACCGTCACGGGGCGGTACCCACGAGAGTGGGGCGTTGGAGGGTGTCCCATGCCCGCGCTGCGTCTGTCCGGCATCCGGCGGCAGCGTGGGGACGCCGGGGCGGCGGTTGGTTCTGCCCAACCGTCGGCCACCCCGTAACCTTGAACTCAGGACCGGGGGTCCGGGCCACTGAGGTCCGGGCCGCGAGGAAGACAACCTCTATAAAAAATTACCCCAATCCCAAGGTCGAGCGTGCCGAGGGGATGAATGGCCGGAGGGGATCCGGTCATTAGCGCGACAAGGGACCTCACCCTTAAAAAGGAACATAAAAAATGGAAATGACAGACGCGAACAAACTACCCCAGGGCGGTACCGGCTGCTCAGCAGCCGGAGAATCCGTCACGTTCCCTCTGGGAACGTCAAGCCCCCAATCGTATTCTGGGGGGGGCAACGTATGTCACCCACCTGCCAATGGCAACAAGAGCCGAGGAGGCTCCTGTCCCTCAGGGGACCAAAGAGAGGTGAGGAGTGATGCGGGCTCGGAGTCCGATGCCGCATCTGGAGGCACGAGCACGGGAGGCTCAGGGAGCCCCTGCCGTGCCAAGGAGGTGGCCGCTGCGAAGAAGAGCAAGCGGCCAAGGTCAGAGGACAGCCAGGGGTCGTCCTCCGACGGGGAGCTGGCCTCGGCTCGGAAGATCCCCACCAGTAGGCGGGGTGGGGTCCGAGAGCGAGGCAAGGGCAGGGGACTCACTGCCCGTGAGGCGGCGGAGAGAGCGGAGGAGTCCGCAAAGGAGGAGGGGACCGGTCGCGCGGTCGCTTCGGGGCCCTCTAGCGACGAGGCGGGGGAGGCTAGCGGCCCTGAACCCGAGGCGGACTGCAAGCGCAGGTTTGCGGCGGTCGTGGAGGCCGCGATCCGAGACGTGGCCTTGAAGAAGCTCCAAGCTTCAAAGAACAAGGCCGTAGTCTCGGCGACGGCCTCCATCATGGCGGCAGCGGAGGCCGCCAACTACACCGGCCCCTCGGCCGGCGAGGTGGCTGAACTGCGGGCGGAGGTCGCCCGCCTGACGGCTGCCATGGAGCATCTCCAAAAGGAGAATGGGATGCTCCGGGCAGACCTGGCCGGCCTGCGGGTCGCCGGGGGCGCGCGGGCGAAGACACCGAGCCAGCCCGTACCGGTGGAGAATCAGGTCCTGAACCTGGTCCGGCAGGAGCTGGCGGCCTTCCAGGCGCGGTTCTCTGTCCTGGAGGGCATAGTCCTGCGCCCTCCCGTGGCGGGCGGGACGGCCCCGAGGTCGAAGGCGGCCTCGTACGCGGCCGCTGCGGCAGCTGCCGCCCCTAAACCCGGGCCGTCTGGCCGGGCCCAGGCGCCGGCCAATCCGGCGGCGGCCAAACCGGCGTCGGCCAAACCTGCGTCGGCCAAATCGGCGTCGGCCAAACCGGCGTCGACCAAACACGCGTCGGCCAAACCGGCGTCGGCTGGAGGAGCCCCGGCGCCAGCGCCGGCTGGCGGGGCCCCGGCGCCTACCGGCAACACCCCGGCGCAGGCCCGGAAGAGGGGCAGACCGGCACGGGAGGCGAAGGCCCCAGAGTCAACGCCCCGCCCCCAAAACCCTCCCACTTCTCCCACGACCGACGCCGAATGGCAGGTGGTCGGGGAGAAGAAGAAGGCGGCCAAGGCGGCCAGAAAGAAGGCGCAAAGACGGCGCCGCAAGGAGCGAGCCGTCGCGGCTAGGCTTCGCGCCCCGAAGACCGCGGCTGTAGTGATAACGCTGCAGCCGGACGCGGTCAAGAGGGGCGTGACGTACCGCGACGTGCTCGCAAAAGCGAGAGAGACGGTGGACCTCCAGGAGCTGGGGATCACCGGGGGCCTCCGGCATAGGGTGACCGCCACTGGCGCCCGTATGTTGGAGATCCCCGGTGCGACGAGTGGCCCCACCGCTGACGCCCTAGCTGAGAAGCTAAGGGCGTCCCTCAATGCGGATGAGGCTCGAGTCTCCAGGCCCGTCAAGTGCGCAGACATGCGTATCTTGGGCCTGGATGACTCCGTAACGGAGGGAGAGGTGGTTGCCGCCGTTGTCAGGACGGGCGGGTGTCTGGCCGACCAGGTGAAGGCGGGCACCATACGTCCTGACTTCACGGGCATGCGAACCATAACGGTAAGCTGCCCCGTGACGGCGGCCAGAAAAATCGTGGAGGGCCGAAGGCTCCTGGTGGGCTGGGTTTCAGCGCAGGTCAAACTGCTGGAACCCAAGCCTCTGAGGTGCTTCCGATGCCTCGTGGGACACCATGTTGGCGTCCAATGCACCTCGGAGGTAGACCGCAGCACACTATGCTTCCGCTGCGGTCAGCCCGGACACAAGGCCGGCTCCTGTAACGCCGAGCCGCACTGTATCGCATGTGCGGCTGCTGGCAAGCCGGCCGATCACCGGGCGGGGAGCAAGTCCTGCGCTCCACCCGCCGGAACCAGGAGGAAAGGCAGGCCCTCCGCCACCGTCGCCACCACCACCGTCGCCGCCGCCGCTGCCGCCGCCACCAACGCCGCTGCTGCCGCCGCCACCACCGCCGCCGCCGCCGCCACCACCACCGCCGCCGCCGCCGCTGCCGCCGCCGCCATAGTGGAGGGGCCCTCACAAGGGGCCCGGGAGGGGGCTGAAATGGAGGAGTAATGGCTCCCCTACGCCTCCTCCAGGCGAACATCAACCACTGCGCCTGCGCTCAGGACCTGTTGCTCCAGAGCGTGGCGCAGTGGTCGATTAACATCGCCGTGGTCGCTGAGCCGTACTTTGTCCCGCCCAGGGATGACTGGGTGGAGGACCTGAGCGGCTCAGTGGCCATACTTTCGTCGGCCGCCGCCGGCACCCCGTCCCTCGAATGCGTCACGAAGGGACAGGGGTGCGTAGCAGCACGGTTCGGAGAGATAGTAGTAGTGGGGGTGTACTTCTCTCCGAACCGAACTCTCGCCGAGTTCCACAACTCTTTAACAGAGTTGAGTGTCGTCGTCGCCGGAAACCATCCCTTCCCCGTGCTAGTGCTCGGGGACTTCAATGCCAAGAATTTGGCCTGGGGTTCCCGTTACACGGATGTGCGGGGCAGGATGGTGGAGGACTGGGCTCTGGAAACAGGCCTGGTCGTCCTAAATCGGGGTTCTGTTCCCACGTGTGTGCGGATGCGGGGTGAGTCCGTGGTGGACATCTCGTTCGGCAGCCCCGCTCTGTCACAACGCGTCATTGACTGGCGCGTCATGGAGGGGGTGGAGACCTACTCCGACCACCGGTATATCCGGTTCTACGTCTCCGCCCAGACCTCTAGCGCGCTGGTCCAACAGGCCCCGAGTGGTCCGCGGTGGGCGCTGAAGCAGCTGGACCGGGAGCTCCTCCTGGAAGCCTCGATCGTGCAGGCCTGGGTGTCATCACCGGACAGGCCTGCCAACATCGACGATGAGGCGGAGTGGTTCCGGGAGGCCATGTCCGAGATCTGTGACGTGGCAATGCCCCGAGTCCGGCCAGGACGCGCCCGACGTCAGGTGTACTGGTGGTCGCAGGAGTTGGAGACGCTACGCAAGGCGTGCGTCGATGCGCGACACCTGTACACCAGGCACCGCAGGCTCCGCATTCGCCCTCCGGATGCGGAAGCCACGGAGGCGGAGCTGTACGAGGGGTACAGAGCGGCGAAGACCGCCCTCCAAGAGGCTGTCCAGCGGGCCAAGGATGTGGCCCGCGAGGAGATGGTGGAGACTCTGAACAGAGATCCGTGGGGGCGCCCTTATAAAATGGTGCGGAATAAACTCCGCACCTGGGCCCCCCCGCTGACGCAGAGTCTCCGCCCCCAGCTGGTGGAGGAGGTGGTGAGCGCTCTGTTCCCTTCACGGGGGGAGCACACTCCCCCGCCCATGGCTCCGCCAATTGCGGTGCCTGAAGCGGACCACGCGGACGACGACGACATCCCTGCTGTGACCGGGGTAGAACTGAGAGCGGCGGTAGGAAGGCTGAAGGCCAAAAATACCGCCCCAGGACCCGACGGCTTGCCAGGTAAAGCCTGGGTCCTGGCCTCGAGGGCTCTCGGGCCTCGACTGGAGGCGTTCTTAAGCGCATGTTTGGAGAGAGGCCAGTTTCCACGCCGTTGGAAGACGGGGAAGCTGGTCCTCATTCGGAAGCCAGGGCGCCCTGCGGACTCTCCGTCCGCATTCCGGCCCATCGTGCTGCTCGACGAGGTCGGCAAGCTCTTTGAGAGAGTGATTGCGGGCCGCCTCGTCGGGCACCTGGTGAGGACGGGGCCGGATCTTGCGGACAGCCAGTTCGGTTTCCGCAAGGGGCGCTCGACGGTGGACGCCATCATGCGCGTGAGAGCCCTCACGACGGGGGACGCGGTGTCCCGGAGTGGGGTCGTCGTGGCGGTGTCACTCGACATCGCCAACGCGTTCAACACCCTCCCCTGGAGCACCATTGTGGAGGCACTCCGGTATCACCGGGTGCCGCCCTACCTCCGTCGAATAGTCGAGGCGTATCTGACGGAAAGAGCCGTCAGCTACCCCGGTCGCGATGGGGAGTGGAACCGGCGAGAGATGTCGTGCGGTGTCCCACAGGGATCGGTCCTGGGGCCGCCTCTGTGGAACATCGGGTACGACTGGGTGCTGCGCGCCGACCTACCTGATGGCGTCAGCGTGGTTTGCTACGCTGACGACACGCTGGTCCTGGCGCAGGGGAGGTCGCATCAGGCGGCGGCCGACGCGATGACACGCGGGGTTGCGATAGTCGTGGAGAGGATCCGGCAGTTGGGTCTCGAGGTGGCATTGCACAAGTCCGAGGCCATGTCCTTTCATGGGCCCCGGAACGCGCCGCCATCGGGATCCCAACTAACGGTAGGAGGGGTTCACATCGGCGTCGGGATGACGATGAAATACCTGGGTCTCGTCCTCGACAGCCGGTGGAACTTCGTGGAGCATTTCCGACGTTTGGCCCCCAAACTGGAACGGGCCGGGGCCGCCTTCAAGCGGCTCTTGCCCAACCTGGGGGGGCCAAACGCCTCCTGCCGGAGGCTTTACGCGGGGGTCGTGCGGTCCATGGCCATATACGGGGCCCCGGTGTGGGCGCGTTCACTGCGGCGGCGAGCCGCCCACTACCTGAACGCGCCCCAGAAGGTGGTAGCCATAAGGGCTATCCGGGGCTACCGCACGATCTCTGGCGAGGCGGCAAGCCTCCTTGCCGGACTACCGCCATGGGATCTGGAGGCGATAGTCCTCGCGCGCCTGTATGAGTGGCGCGCGGAGGCACTACGCCGGGGGGAGGATCCGCTTCCGCGGCAAATCGCTGCGGAGCGGACGGATCTCCGGCGCGATCTCATGGCGGCATGGAAAGAGCGACTGTCGCAACCCAGCGCAGGGCACGCCGCGATAGCGGCGATAAGACCCCTCTTTGAGGAGTGGCTAGAGAGGCGCCACGGCGCCCTCACCTTTCGCCTGACGCAGGTCCTCACCGGACACGGAAGTTTCGGGAGGTTCCTGCACATCATCAGGCGGGAGGAAACGCCCGGGTGTCACCATTGCCAGGATCGCCCAGAGGACACGGTGGAGCACACGGTGGAGGTCTGTCCCGCTTGGGCGGAGCACCGCCGTGTCCTCGTAGAGGCGATTGGCAGCGACGGCGACCTCTCGCGTCCGGCCCTGGTGCAAGCCATGGTCCGGGGCGAGAGGGAGTGGGAGGCAGTCACCTCCTTCTGCGAAGCAGTCATGCTAGCGAAGGAGGTGGCGGAACGGCTCAGGGAGAGAGCCTCCCGTCCCAGCCGCCGCGGGAGACGCTCCGGGCGTCGGGAGCCGCGTGACGACTCCCGGCCACCGTAGGCGCGGGCCTGCGGGCGGAGAGTAATGGGTAGCTCACCGCCCGATCAGGACCAGGCCCGTGCCGGACGGCGCGTACGTGTTCCACGCGCGCCTCAAAGAGATGTCAGCATCGAGGAGGGGCCCCTTAGGGCCGAAGCCTGCCGGGTCAGCGGGATTGTCCGAAAGGGTTACCGCTGGCCCGGAACATAAAGGGCTAAGGAAGGAACACGGGTGGGTTTTAGTCAGTAAGAGTCTGACACTCCCTTCCGCTCCACCCAGAGCGGGAGGAGTCATTTGATGATTTCCCATCCACAAAAAAAAAAAAAAAAAAAAAAAGGCTGTTACTCTTAAAATTGATAACTTCAATAATTAAGTCAGCTTAGCTTCTTATGATCTTGATCTGAAGCTAAGCTGACTTAATTATTGAATAACAAAAGTAATTTTCTTGAACTTCAAGCTTTATTTAATAGATACCAATAAAAAAAAAAAAACATAATTCCGGTTATTTTTGAAGGATTATATAATATTCCCATATTTGACCAGCAATTTTTAAGTCCCATCTACATATTAGGGGGACATCCTATTGCCATCCACCAGGCTCAGCTCCAGACTACGGGTTGATAACCATTGCTGCCCTATCTTTCAGTGAATACAGGCGTGGTATTGTGTATTAAATTTTTATAAAATTTTATCATACGAACTTGTTTTTAGTCTTGCATATTATTATGGTGAAGGCATGCTTTTTAGATAATTATTTATTCATTTCGACAAAATAAATGATAGTTTTAAACATACCTAATATTTATTTTGCGTTTACTGTGCGATCATGTTTGGTTAATACCAAACATAAACATGAACTTAAATAGTTACAAAAAAATTTAATTAAAATAAACCTCAAATGTTACTGATATAGCCGGAGATTGAGTCTGCATAAATAAAACTACGCAAAAGGAAATTGGACGGAACTAATGTCACTTTGAAGATGACTTTGGCTTCAAGGAAATTCAAAGCAACTACAAATTGCATCAGCTAGTCAAGTCTTTGACGAACTTGTTGATACAACTATACTGGGGTTTGTACATAAGTGAAGTCTCTTACTAATTCAATGTAGTTTAATGATAACATTTAATAAGCAACTGATGTAAGTGGTATTAAACCAGTTTTACGATTAGCAATAATAATTATATTATGCTGTTGATAGTTAACACTGACAAAACTGACTTTAAATCTCATGAATACTGTCGAACCAAAAGCTTAATTAATAGAATTCAACCCTAGAAATACTAAAAACATTGTGCAACATAATATTTTGAAAATTTTGCGGGCAAGTCAAAAATTGTATTCAATTCGTGTTCTAATTGAATGTAAATCCACTTACTTTCTCAATTCTATTTTGCTTTCGTAAACGTCTTACACCGACCCCAAGTACCATGGGACAAGGGTGGGAAGATGATGATGACCTATTCTCCTATACGAGTACGAGTCCTGTACGAGTTAGTACGACTCAATTCTAGAGTAGAAGACGAAGAAGTAGTTCATTCTACTCACAGTTTCCTTCCTCTCATCAGTCATGTCAACGATGGCCATGCTCATGTTGACCCTCATGGTGAAGGCGAACACCATCCCGAAGAACAGCAGTGCCACCTGCACGTGGCGGACTCCCAAGCCCTCTGTGAATCACAACAGCATTGTGATGAATCTGGTCAGATTTTTTTTTATCTGTGAACTCTATACGTTTCAAAATGTCAAAGTATTAATATATTATATTATATTTGCTTTATTTTGATTAGCAATGACAATAGATTGAGGCAAGAAAGGCTGGATTGAAGCAGAAAAGAAACATTACATTAAGAAGACGGGTATGAACCTGAAAAACTAAAATCTTTTTTGAATACAATTAGACAAAAGTTGTTAACCCGGAAGCCATGTCAAACAAAGTCCAGCACACAATCTGAAGAACTTTGAAGGGAATACCCATTGCTTCATAAACTTGAAAAATTCATCTGCTCGACAACAAACAACGCAATGAATTTATTCGGAATGTCAAAATGCAATTGAGTGTCTTTCGCAATCACCCCGCAGGAAAGCATAATAAAATCCTTGAGACGATCGGAGAACAGAAAGATGATGGAGAGAAGAAAGAGAAACATCTTGTAAATGATTTTATTTCTGTAAGTACTTAAGCTTTGTTTACACTAGTCGTTGGTGCGAAACTCTGCAATATCTGAGAAGTCCAACTTAGAAGCATCTTAATCCTTTTTTTTTTTTTTTGCGGATGGGAAATCATCAAATGACTCCTCCCGCTCTGGGTGGAGCGGAAGGGAGTGTCAGACTCTTACTGACTAAAACCCACCCGTGTTCCTTCCTTAACCCTTTATGTTCCGGGCCAGCGGTAACCCTTTCGGACAATCCCGCTGACCCGGCAGGCTTCGGCCCTAAGGGGCCCCTCCTCGATGCTGACATCTCTTTGAGGCGCGCGTGGAACACGTACGCGCCGTCCGGCACGGGCCTGGTCCTGATCGGACGGTGAGCTACCCATTACTCTCCGCCCGCAGGCCCGCGCCTACGGTGGCCGGGAGTCGTTACGCGGCTCCCGACGCCCGGAGCGTCTCCCGCGGCGGCTGGGACGGGAGGCTCTCTCCCTGAGCCGTCCCGCCGCCTCCTTCGCTAGCATGACTGCTTCGCAGAAGGAGGTGACTGCCTCCCACTCCCTCTCGCCCCGGACCATGGCTTGCACCAGGGCCGGACGCGAACTTAACCCTAAGCTTAGATCGAAATAGCAAAGTTTATGATACTATAGTAGCATCAAAACTTTGACATATGAACTTGTCTCGGGCATTAAATTGCATCATTCGAGACGTAGCTTGAGAAAACTTTGCTTTTCATACACTAATATATTAATCTCGAGATATAAAGGCTTATAAAAATTAACAAACAAATATAACTTCTGAAACCAGTGGCATACCTTAAGATGAAACAACTATAACAGTTTCCAGCTCATCTAAACAGTATTTTGACGATACAAGTAGTTTGTTGCTTCAATTGTGTTGCCATGCCACAGGCTACAAAGTCGCACCATGTATATCAGAGTTAAGGGATGATTGTAATCATGAATTTGAACAGCTTTTGCTATTTGTATTTAGGTATCTACGCTGAAATTGCGAGACCTATCGGAAGATGGATCAGAAAATACTTAACATATAATAGAACATAATAATAACATAGAATACAATTTTAACGTCTTATAGCTAGTTTGCAAATACAGGCGTTCCATTTTCATTAAATTTCTGTAAAGCCAAAAGCATATTTAAGCCGCAACTGACCGCAGCGCAACGACTTTCTCATTCAAAAAAGGAAGTGCGATGTGGTTGGGCCTTTAGTGTGCGTGTTTTTATTTTGAATTTTTTCAGCCAACCAAGTTTTAAAAATAAAAACATCAATCAATACTTACTAGGCCTAACAATTTCAATTTCCTTTTCATCGGCAACCCCCATGTTGGATTAGTACCGTTTTGTCACTTTATGTCCACCGGGCACTACCGCACATACGCGCAGGACGGCACTTAGTGTCAATATGACACTAATCGTGCACTCTGAGACATTAGCGCAGATTTTGTAAAACTATGGCGTCGATATTGTGGCTAAAATTATAATCAACTTCTTTTATCTAGGTTGTTCTTTGAAATAATGTTTTTGATTCAATATAGCCCAAAGATTTATTTAATATCTAATAATCATAATCTTTACCATAACAGAAAACACATTAAAAGAATGCAGTTTGGTTTCGTATTTAGAATTCACCAAAAATCTCCTACACTCCTCACTAACACAACACCACCCAGCTACTGCGACCAACTAAATAATACTAAATCACAGCATATTGTTACATTAAGTTTACGAGTTATTATTATTATTAGTTATTATCGAGCAGTTATCGCGGAAACAAATTACTTTTAATTTTCTATTGTTTTCTTAAACACATTACATATTGGAACATACTTGAATATTTGTAGTTTAATTATTATGTGGCACGCCTTCAATTCTATTGGTTGTTTTAACTATGTTTTAGTTAAAATATATTACACTAGTAGATAAAAGTATTGCACACATCCTAACCTGTCTGTGTGGTGCCGGACTTAAAGAATACCACCACCCCTTACTTCCCGTGGGTGTCGTAAAAGGCGACTACGGATCGTACCGGAGAATGGGCAGCAGCGTTCTCTATGTATTCCACCATCATACCATACTGCGATCGCCAACCCACCTGCCAAGCGTGGCGATTATGGCAAACCCTCCCAAAATTGGGGGAGGCCTATGTCCAGCAGTGGACGTCTATCGGCTGAAACGGCGACGACGACGACACATCCTAACCTGGGAATCTAACTTCAAAATCTTCATTGTACGTGGCCACTAACCTATATCTTATATGTATTGCTAAAATTAGACGACATTGTGACGAAGTAACGATAGACAGTCAAATGACTGATGACTTTAAAATGTCTCTAATATTGTATAACGATGAGGTCTCGTTAAATCATGTTTGAATTTAATTATCGCTATTATTGCTTCGAACTATTTAAAGACGCCTTAACAAAATGGGAAATATACAAATATTCAAGCTGGAATGGGATTGGGTAGGTCACGTCGGCCGCATGCACAGTTCCTGGCAACACCACACGGGTGGGTGCCTGCGGATGGACTGCACCGCCGAGGTTGGCCCAGGAGGAGGTTGGACCCCCCCCGGTGGGTTCCCGCATTGTCGAGGCGGGGGGGCTCAGTAGCCGTGGCTTGGACACCCACGGTGAAGCGAAGAGGAACCCGAGGAGGGGCCGCTCGTCAGGGCTTTTGCCTGTAAGCCGACGACGTAGCGGCCAACAAGTAGGTTGCGGTGCCGCTTCGGCGACATCGCAACTGAGGCGGGCCGCGATGTGGTATGAGAGGCATCGCGGCTGAGGGTTGGAGGCCGCGGCGGGAGAGGAGCCCTACCTTCCTTCCGCTCTCCCTACCTTCCGCGGCCTTGACGGGGTCGCCACCGTTCGATGGCGGACACGGTGGGGCCGCAGGGGAGGAGGAGTGTCGGTATGACGTTGGCCGCTCTCCCTATCCTCTGCGGCCGAAAATTGGCAGGCGGCGGGGCCAATGACCTGACCCGTCGCAGGGGGACCAAGGGTGCCCAGACACGGGGTCGTCTGGCGCCCATGTGCTGGTTTGGTCCCTGGGGTGGTCACGGCGTGCCATGTGTTCTGGTGCGCCGGTGATGGGGAGTACTCCACAGAGGAGGGTCCGGTTACGGACAGCCGCGGCGGGTTCACGGATGAGTGCTAACGCGTGCCCGTGTTCCCGCCGTAAGCGGCAGAGGAGGACACCGTGGAGTTTTAGTGGGTTAGAGTCCCACATAACTGCACTATCTCCCCGTGGTAGTGCAGAATGCATGAGCATTTCAACACGTTAAAAAGAAAAAAAAAAAAGGAGGAGGTTGGACCGAGGTGGCTCTAGAAAAGGATGCCTGGAAGAATTTGGGGGAGGCCTTTACTTAGCAGTGGGACAGAGAAGGTTAAGTAAAAAAAAAAACAAAATGGGTCGAGAAGCTCATAGCTAAGTAACAACCTCCGCGCGAGTCAATCGATCAGGCTATTCTTTTTACATGACTCTTCGTGACACAGAAAGCACTTTCAGCCTTTGGTCCCGTCTGACTCCCAAAAGTCTGACAACCATTCTTACCAAAACTTATCGTGTTACCCAATAACTGGGTTGTATAAGTCAGTTAGGCAGTCGCTCCATTTAAGCTACTGGTATTCAACTGCATCCGGTTAGACTGGAAGCCGACCCATAAAGTTTTTCGGAAAACGCAGATGATATTATTGCCGTAACAAAATTAAGGAACACACCCCTAAAATTTTCATCAAAAAGTACATCCACAGATTCCTCTGTTACAATTTTTTTATGTTTTATGCCGCTGATAGCTTGTAGATATGTATACCAGAGAGGTTATCGCCTAAGGCCGCGAGAATTATATCAACAATTTGTAATTTTGTTACAATATCAATGCGGACCAGACAACGGATTTGAAACCTTGTTTCTTTGTGTTAGTAATTCCACAGTATGCATGAACCTTGTAAGCAATTTTCGGAATTGTATGTGAACTTTGTCATTGGCTTTAGCGTTGTGATACTATTTTTAACTTTGATATGTTCTAAAGATAACTGCAATTAAATTGATCAATCGGTAAAAGTAAGACTTAGTTACATTTGAAGTAATATTATAAAATTATAACTACAAACCTGTGTAATATGGATGTTTTGTGAAAACTTTATCTTTTAACGGTAAGTTTTCATTAGTAGGTAGTAAAGTTCCTGACAATACGAAGTTGCATCGCCTTTGATTGGTTTATTACTAGCTTTAACATTAGCCTTAACAACAACAAAATTATTTATAAGTATGGAAAATTAACGACTCCTACCTAATAATATAAAATAAAGTTAACTATAAATCGAAGACTTAGTAGTTTCACTACTTTCGTACTAAAATTTCTTGAAATATGCAAGTGTTAGCAGTTATATAAAACTGATTGCTTTCAAGTATGTGGAGTTAGAGATTGTGACACTGTGTGTTGTTTGTTGTTATATGTAGTACTGCAAAAAGGAATTTTAATAACGTTGACTTCAATATTATTGTATTAAAAGACGACATGAGATATACTTACTTCTTATCGTTATAAACGTGCTACAGTACAACGTCAGGTATCTAATAAATACTCCCACACAATGGCGTGCCTAGGAATTAGAATTAGGGCAAGTCCACAGACTTTATAGGATTAAAAAAAACTGGCCAAGTGCGAGTCGGACTCGCACACGAAGGGTTCCGTACCACAAGGCAAAAACGCCGAAAAAAACATGTTTGTTGTATGGGAGCCACCCTTAAATTTTTATTTTATTTTATTATTATTCCGTTTATTCATTTAAATTCCTTATTTATTACATTTTTAAATATTTGAATATAAAAAATAACTATAAAAAAACATTTAAAAATATAAAAAACAGTGATCCGCCGGTGCAGCAGGGTCCAAGCTACCGGTGGTCAGGGCTCCAGAGACAGGAACCTCCTCACAATGCGAGCCGTATCGAGGAGTACTGCCTTCTGAATCAGGCCCTTGATCCAACCACCTAACGAGAGCCTCGATAGATGTTGATCGAGGCTTTCGGCCATCAGTCCATTGGCTGATACGACAATCGGCACAATGATAGCCGAGCTCACATTCCACATGTCAACAACCTCGTGTGCTAAGTCGAGATATTTAATTTCTTTCTCTTTCTCAGCTTTCACGAGGTTCCCGTCATGTGGAATGGTAACATCGACAATCATTGTGCGGCGCGCTAATCGATCTATCACCACTATATCAGGCTTATTGGCAACAATAGTCCTGTCAGTAATGATAGACCGATCCCAGTACAACGTGACATTGTCATTTTCAAGAACTGGGTCGGGCACATACTTGTAATACGGTACCTCAGAATCCACAAGCTTATATTTCAAAGCAAGTTGCTGGTGAATAATCCTGGCCACTTGGTTATGCCTGTGCAAGTACTCGCCGTTAGCCAGACGAGAACAACCAGAGATAATATGTCTGATAGACTCACCCGGACGGTGGCATGCCCGACACACGTCAACCGTCCCGTCCTTCATAATATGTCTCCGGTAGTTATTCGTTAAGATAACTTCGTCCATAATTGCACAGACAAAACCTTCAGTTTCCCCGAAAAGGTCACCAAAACGTAGCCAGGATACGGACGCTATGAAATCTACACCGGCACCCGTGCAGCTCCTTGCTTTGCCATACCTTCTTGCGGTCATCAGTAGAAAGTACTACAGGTTTGCGCCAGTTCTCTTTAGCCATGGAGAGCGGGGTGAGCCCCTTGTCCACTGCGACCACATCACGGTGCATACCCACTTCGGCTTTTAAAAAATATTCCCTGAGACTGCACACCTCGCGGTTGTGGAGGGTCTTCGCATTTAAAAAGCCTCGACCCCCGCACTTCCGCGGGATATACAGTCTCATCACCGATAATCGTGGGTGATGCATCCGGTTTGCGGTCAGTAGTGTACGGACTCTTCTATCCAGGGCGTCGAGTTCGGTCTGAGTCCATTTGAGTATGCCGAAAGAGTACATCAAAACCGGCATGACCCAACCGTTGAAGGCGCGCACCTTATTTCCGCCCGAAAGAAGACTAATTAATACCTTCTTCAGGCGACAAAAGAAGCGCTCCTTCAACGATTGCTTCATGTCAGCATCGTTGATGCCTAACGCTTCCGACATACCCAAATACATATAGCTTTCGGATGAGGAGAGGGATCTGAGGCTTATGGAATCCGAGAGTTGAATTCCCTCGGATTTCATAATCTCCCCTCGCTTTACATGCATGACTGCACATTTGTCGACACCAAATTGCATCCTGATGGCGCTACTGAAAGTTTCAGTTACCTTCAGTAGTTCCATCAGACGCAACTTGTTGGGAGCAAAGAGTTTCAAATCATCCATGTAAAGGAGGTGAGATATGACCTGACCACCTCTCCTCAACCGATAGCCTAGACCTGAATCCTCCAGTAATGTACTTAGAGGATTCAGGGCTAAGCAGAACCAAAGTGGACTCAAACTGTCGCCCTGAAATATTCCCCGTTTAATCCATACAGGTTCATCATTTCCCTGGATCTGTCGACATCCTGGATAACGAAGGACCGTCTTCCATTGCCCCATACACGACTCAAGGAAGGTGCGTAGAGTTGCATCTATTTTGTACAACTCCAGCACCCTCATGAGCCATGTATGTGGCACCGAGTCGTAGGCCTTCTTGTAATCTATCCAACATGTCGACAGATCCTTGCGGGATCGACGAACCTGTTGGCTAATGGCCATGTCTATGAGGAGTAGCTCCTTAGTTCCGCGGGACCCATTCCTACATCCATTTTGAGAGGCAGACATAATCGAGTTAATCTCAATGTGCGTATTAATTTTCGCTCTCAAAATGGATGTAAGAAGTTTATAAACCGTCGACAAACACGTAATCGGTCTATAATTCTTGGGTTCCGCGGGACTACCTGATTTATGGAGCAGGTGGGTAACGCCTGTTGTTAGAAACTGCGGTAGCGACCCAGACTCTAAGGATGACTGGAACTGAGATGCCAGGCAAGTGTGTGAACTAATTAGCCATTTCAGCCAAAAGTTGTGCAGTCCGTCCGGTCCCGGTGATTTCCAATTCGGTAACGGACGGACCGCTCTGGCAACGTCTGATGGCGTAATTAGTACTTTTTCCATTTGTGGTATAGATTCACACACTCGCTCGACATCCTGCATCCAGCCAGCCTCAGTGTGACAGACGGGCACTGACCAGATGCTGCACCAGAATGCACTTGTGGCGGCATCATCCGGGCGGCATACGTTTGTCACATTTTGTTCAGGTCGCTCCCAAGCTCTATACACCCACCTTTCATCGCTCTGGAACATGCGATTCTGCGTGTATCGATCCACCCGCCGTTTATACCGCCGAATTCGGCTCGCCCATGCACAAACTTTCTGCTTCAGGAAGTCGATGCGCTCTGTGAGACGGGACATGTATTCTCGAGGGCTGATTCCAGTCCCCGAGAATGCCCGCCTTACAAAGCGCATCACTCGTGGTCGTGTATTGCCCTTCCTGAAGCAGTATAGTTTGCCGATGAGTACCCTGGCCCCATCGATACGACGCTCGATCCTGCGCTGCCAGGCTGGTACGGCTGGTTTTGGTCGAGTAGCTCCGTCACAACTTGGAAATTTGACGTTAGCTAAACGACATGCCGCCACAGCCGCACAGTACAGGATTGAGTGTGTATCAACGAGATCCTCGCTGCTCTCGAAGAAATTCTTGAGCTGCGAGTCCAAGGCACACACCAGCGCCCTATTTTTTTTGTGCATGGGTAACCGTGGTAAACGGGGCCTAAGTTCGGTTGGAGTGGACCTATACTCGCGTAATGCATCCTCCAGTGCGCTCCTCAGTCGGACGTTGCACTGGCTACTTACTGTGTCAACCCTATCATCCTCTTCTTCAACATGATGGAACCGCGGCGGGATGGCATCAACGGTTGATGCTTGTGCCGCAGTTTGTGCCGAAGTCGTGACGATATGGTTGCTCAGTACCTCTGAGCGCAGCCTATCAAGTGCGATATCGTCCAACCTATGATTGCGTTGGATGACCCGCACCTGATCCGGCAGTCGTTGGGCCGAAACGTTGACGGTTGGTTCCAGTTCCTGGAACAGAGACAGCATCCTATCGCGAGAGGGATAAAGATAGGGATAGGGATCCATCCTATCCTATCATCCTATTATTATTATTATTTATTATTAAAGTTAAAATACAACTGAGTATTTCGTGAATATTTCAAGTGCCTACCTGTTGCCATTTTTGATATCGAGCAAAAAAATCGCGTTTGTCGTATGGGAGCCCCCCTTAAATATTAATTTTATTTTGTTTTTAGTATTTGTTGTTATAGCGGCAACAGAAATACATAATTTGTGAAAATTTCAACTGTCTAGCTATCGCGGTTCTTGAGATACAGCCTGGTGACAGACAGACAGACAGACGGACAGACGGACAGACGGACAGACGGACAGACGGACAGACGGACAGACGGACAGACGGTCAGACGGACAGACGGACAGACGGACAGACAGCGAAGTCTTAGTAATAGGGTTCCGTTTTTATACGGAACCCTAAAAACGGCCAATTCAGGGATTACGGATTGACTGATTGTAGATTTTCAAAATCAAAATTATTTATTTCACATAATTTAAATGCCCAAGTAGGTACTTGGGCACTTATGAAACGTCAGAAGTTATGTACATGATTCCAATTGGTCGTCTCCTATGGAGAAGAGCCGGCAAGAAACTCCGCGGTTACTCTTTTAAAAATAATTGACTTTTACAAAGTTTTCAAATTACAGTATTGATGGTTGTTACTGTGAGATATAATAACATGGTTTTCAACACACTTGCTCGTAAAGTGGCTCTTATTGAATCGCTTTTAGGTCCATAATGCAGTGTATTAAAAACTCGTGCTTTTTCTTTACTTTAATCCACATGTGCTTTATTTCCACAGATAACTATTTACTAGTCGGAGATGCGCGCTTTTTTAATCTCATCAATTCACTTTTTTTTAAATAGTCTGTATTGTCCTTGGTCTCAAAATTAACTAATATTTATTTACTTTAAGGTGAATGCGCAGGGACCACGGACAATTTTGAGGTGAATGCGCAGTGGTAGACCGCGAAATTCAAATTTTCTTAGGTTTTTTGCAATTTTCAGGTCAGTGTCAGGTTGTATCTTGATCAAAATATGATTTGCAACTATAACAGGTATGACTTTACACAATGATAATCATTCGAATCATCAATAAATCTTTCTTATGGACAAGTTTTTGGAATATGCAGGTTTAAAGGAAACAACGGGTTCGAGACGCTAAACGGTAATGTTCTATTTTCTAAAAATAACAACTACTTATACAAATTCCTAAGATAACAAAATATAATAGTGGGCACTTTAAAACTTGCGAGTTTAACAACCAATCAGTGCGAAGCGCATATTGCCCAATCGCTGCTCGACACGTTGAGGTTGTAGTTCGCTGAGCTCTCAACAGGGGCGCCACTATCGCGGTGGCGATAGCAGAGCGCTAGGGCTAAGGGCTCCGCGGTGCAGCTACAGGCTCCGCGGTTGGTTACAAAGATGATGTATGATGCAGCTACAGTACTCCCCCTCAAGCGAAGCGTACCGGCAGTTTGATGGCATGCCCGTGCGCGTTGTCATGTTGCTGGCGGGCTGTGACGTCATTCTGGCCGGAGGTACAGTGCTTTGTTGCTTGGTAACTGCTGGAATGGTACTGTTCTTGGGTGATGGTAAGGTGTTATCTTCTAGGACAACATATGCAGGCTTCAATCGATCGATTGAAATATTGGTTTGCCGAGTAGGTAGTTGTATGGTGTAAACTTTATCTGTTCGGCTTATAACTCGATAGGGGCCTTCGTATGGAGTCTGAAGTGGTTTTTTTACTGCGTCTGTTCTGATAAATACGTGACTGCACTTGAGTAAATCTTGATGAACGAACAAACTTTTGTTTTTGCTGTGATGCTCGGTGTCGATTTGCGGTTTGTTTGCTTGAATAATATCACGAAGTTTTTCAACGTAGTTATAATCCATGGTAGGTGAACAGGTGCTTGTAGTGAAAAATTCTCCAGGTAAACGTAAATTGTATCCGTAGGTAAGTTCGGCGGCGCTCACGCAGGTGTCTGTGCGTAAGGCGGCTCGCAGTCCCAGTAGCACGGTAGGTAACTCGTCGATCCATGTACTGGCGTTGGTGAGTTTCGCGCGTAATGCGGTCTTGAGAGTGCGATGCCATCGTTCGACGATACCGTTACTTTGCGGGTGATAGGGTGTTGTGCGATTTTTCTTTATTCCCATTTGCTTCATTAGGTTTTGAAATAGTTGACTCTCGAACTGACGTCCTTGGTCGCTGGTTAGTGTGGTCGGGCAACCAAATCTTGCGATCCAATGTTGATATACGACATCGGCTATTCGAACAGCTGTTATTTCGTCGGTCGGGATTGCTTCGGGCCACTTAGTTGCTCGGTCGATCATTGTTATTAAGTACCGATGGCCTTGAGCTGTTGTAGGTAGCGGTCCGACGATATCGACGTGCAGATGTTGAAATCGCTCGCTTGGCGGGAAAGATGCGATGTTCGAGATTGTGTGTCGTTGTATCTTGTTTTTTTGACAATGTATGCAGGTACGCGTCCAACGGCTGATGTCTGCATTCATTGATGGCCAGAAGTATTTTTGAGTGATAAGCTTGCGAGTCGTGCGCGTGCCAGGATGACTGATGTTGTGCACGTTGTCAAAAATTTCTTTCCTATGTTGCTCGGGTATGTACGGGCGTACAATCATAAGGAGTAGATGCTTCGCAGTATAATTCGACGTTGGTGTTAGGTATCACTATTTTCTTGAGAATGATGTTATTTTGTGATAATAGTTGTTCGATGTTGGTGTCCTTTTCTTGCGCGCTGGCTATGTCGCTGTAGTTTATTGTAGATGGGCATGTGATTGTTTCTATGCGACTGAGTGTGTCGGCGACAATGTTTTGTTTACCGCTCACGTGACGTATGTCTGTGGTAAATTCGCTGATAAACAAAAGTTGTCTCGTTCGTCTCGGGGTTTCTGTATTCGATTGCGTTTTTGTCATTACGAATGTTAGCGGCTTGTGATCCGTAAATATAATGAGGTGTCGTCCTTCGAATGTCTTGCGGAAATGTTTGACTGCCATGTAGATTGCGAGTAGCTCTCGGTCGTAAGTGGAATATTTCTTTTGCGCGTCATTGAATTTTTTGGAATAATATCCGAGCGGCTGCCATGTTTCGTCTATATATTGCTGTAGTACGGCACCAGCTGAGTTGTCGGATGCGTCGCAGAATAAAGCAAGTGTAGCATGATGTGATGGATGTGCGAGTAGAGCTGCTTGTATGATGCTAGCTTTACATTGCTCGAACGCTTGAGTTGCTTCGTCTGTCCACGTGATTTGAGTTTTATCCCTCTTCTTGACGTTATGTAGGTATGCGTTCAATGGTGCTTGAAGGGATGCGGCGTTGGGTATGTGTTCGCGATAGAAGTTGATCATACCAAGAAATCTTCTTAACTCTTCGATTGTAGTCGGCTTGGGATAGTTGCTGATAGTTTGAATTTTATGTTCCGGTGGTTTGATGCCTTCTGATGATACGGTGTATCCTAGGAACTGAACTTCTGGTTGTCCTAGGTTGCATTTGGCGGGGTTGATAGTGATGCCATTATCTTCTAATCTCTTTAGTACGATATGAAGGTGTTTTCGGTGTTGAGCTTCGTTTTCTGATGCTACTAATAAATCGTCGATGAATGGGAAAACACAATCCAATCCTCGTAGTACTTCATGGATGTATCGTTGAAACGTTTGTCCCGCGTTTTTTAAACCAGGGCACATACGTGGAAATTCGAATAATCCCATTGGTGTGATGATAGCTGTCTTTTCAATGTCTTCTTCTCTTACGCTCAGTTGTTGGTATGCTCGGTTGAGGTCTATTGTAGAGAAGATAGTTTTCCCAGCTAGGTGATGAGTAAAATCTTTGATGCGTGGAACGGGGTAACGGTCTGGTACGGTGATGGAGTTGAGTCGGCGATAATCACCACAGACTCTAATATCGCCATTCTTCTTGGGGACGATGTGCAGAGGTGATGACCATGGACTTTTACTAGGTCTGCATAATCCTTGTTCGATCATGTTTTCGAATTCTTTCTTGACTGTTTCGAAACGATGCGGTGGAATCGGTCGAGCGCGGCAGTGTATGGGTGGTCCTCGAGTTTCGATGTAATGTTGCACGTTGATGTTTGAGTTTAGTTGCATCGATGTCAATCTTGTTACGCCGGGATATTGAGCTAGGATGTCGTGGTATGATTGCGACATGTCAATGCTGCGTACGGTGGGCACGTTCGATGCTCGTACCGGGGCGTTGACCTATAGGCTTGTAACACCGTCGATTAGTTTTCGGTTATTCAAATCGACTGTGAGTTGATGGTGCTTGAGGAAATCGGCTCCGAGTATTGGTTTTGAAACGTCAGCTACGATGAATTTCCATTT
Source organism: Mesoligia furuncula (assembly GCA_916614155.1). Lineage (NCBI taxonomy): Eukaryota > Metazoa > Arthropoda > Insecta > Lepidoptera > Noctuidae > Mesoligia > Mesoligia furuncula. The sequence continues at coordinate 75,296 of CAKAJR010000029.1, forward strand.
GTAAGGGCGTCGTAGATTGAAATTGAGAGATAATGTTTTCTCGCCATACGTAGCTATTTTAGTGTTGTTCGCAGCGTATAGTTGAAATGGTAGCGGCGTTTCTACTCGACCCTTTGTTCTCGGTAGCACGGATATGTTAGCTCCAGTGTCGACTAAGAATGATAGTTTCGAGTTTCTGTCGGTGATGTATAGGCGGTGAGATATTTCTTGAACGCCGGTGTCCGCCTCTGCCAACGTTCTGTCTAGTTTTCCGTATTTTGTTTCTTGAATGAACAAGGCGATGTGCAGTGCCTAGCCTGGTCTTTGAAACGTCGGTGATAATAACAGAATGGTGATGGCGATGCTTCTCGAGTGCGTGATCTTGATGTGTTACGGTGACGAGATGGGTAGCGGCTGCGGCGATGGTTGTTGTTGTATGATGGTCTTGATTTGAGCTCGGCTATTTCAAGCGATAGTTTTCTTATTTCGCTGATGAGAAATTGTGTATCTACTTGCGGTGTGATTGACGTAAGTGGTGCGGGTGACTGCAAAGCTGCGACTTCTGTTGATGCAGTCTGCTCCATCATTTTGTCGGCAAGTAGCGCGAGTTCTTCGAGAGCCGTCTTGGTGCTGAATGATTCGCTGACTGCGAGAACTGAGCGGACGCGTGATGGGAGATGGTTGGTCCACATGAGACGCAGAGTGGAGTCGGGAACTTTGTCTCTTGCTAGATTTCGCATGCAGTGGAGTAGTTGGGTCGGCTTCTGATCTCCGAGTTCCATCTCGGACAGCAATTTCTGGAACTGGCGGCTGTCAGATTCCTCGTAGGCAGATATGAGTCTTTCTTTGATGGCTTTGTACTGGTCCGTCTCCGGAGGGTTGTAGAGTAGGTCTACGATCTGCTCGATGTCTTGTCGCTCCAGCTGTGCTATGACCATCTGGGCGAGCTGTGCTTGGCCCTTCTTGAGATCGTTGGTTGCAGCCTCGAAGCTAATAAACCAGAGTCGTGGTCGGTCGCGCCAGAATGGTGGAATGCGCATGGTGAGAGAGATGCCGGCAGCTTCAGCCTTCGTCATGGTGTGTAGTGTTGATGAGCTTGAGCTTGATTGTTCTTCCGTTGAGCAGGGATTCGACATCTTGAAATGGGTGAGAAATGATGATTCTTCTAGGCGATTGACTATTTTCTTCAGGTGTGTTTAGTTCGGGGTCACCACTTTGGAATATGCAGGTTTAAAGGAAACAACGGGTTCGAGACGCTAAACGGTAATGTTCTATTTTCTAAAAATAACAACTACTTATACAAATTCCTAAGATAACAAAATATAATAGTGGGCACTTTAAAACTTGCGAGTTTAACAACCAATCAGTGCGAAGCGCATATTGCCCAATCGCTGCTCGACACGTTGAGGTTGTAGTTCGCTGAGCTCTCAACAGGGGCGCCACTATCGCGGTGGCGATAGCAGAGCGCTAGAGCTAAGGGCTCCGCGGTGCAGCTACAGGCTCCGCGGTTGGTTACAAAGATGATGTATGATGCAGCTACAAGTTCTTAGGGAAAAAATCTAACTTGAAAGATTCTATTCTAATGACTATAATTGGACGTATTTATGCAAAAGGGAACCAACCCACAAGTAGGTCAAAATTGAGTTAAGTATACAGAAACCTTTTAAATTGCACCTTCTATCGGCCCTGTAAATATCATAGTTGTCTGCAATGATATTTTAGTAAACAGATATGTTATGAGCGCGCAAATCGTGAAGACTAGAAAACGTCCTAATTGGGACGTATTGCCTTTAGTCTGTGTCACGCACGTCTACGAGTGAGACGGTGCGCGCAGCTACGTAATTACCATCCAAAATGCCATTTTGTGTATTTAGAAAGTGTACCAATTATGATACCAAAGTTAATAAAACACAAGGAATATCATACCACACGAAAGTACACATTATACTTCGATTTATTAATATATTTCAATTTTTTTCCTAATACTCTGATATTTGGAGGTTAGGAAAAAGAAAGAGATGGAAAATACATTTTTTGTCGTAAGAACGACAAGGATGCGAGCACTCCGGACATAGAATAAAAGTACAGATGCGAATATTAGGCAGTAAAGTCATCTTTACAGCAGAGTTCTATTTTCCCTATTAACAACTTTTCTTTATAATTTTGTTTGATATATTTAATTATAAATTAAACATGTCATAATATGTAGGAAAAGAAAATATTAATAGCTTATCGTTACCATAGTATGTCACAGACATACTATGGTAACGATTACCTACCATTGAGATTAAAATTAAATCTTTTCGAAGGTGTATGATTATTTTTACAATTGTATTTCTTTCTTTTTAAAACGTGTTTATTTTTCACCTACCTACCTTTTAATAGTGTTTATTCGTTGCATAGGCACAAATCCCGACTACAAATTCTGTACACGCGGTTTGTACTTTCTGCCTAGTTAATTTGTTAGTCTATGATGCCAACGTGCGGTGACTGGTAGCCCGAATAATGTTTGTTTACATTCACGCGCAATTGACAACATCTAGCTGTCACTTTTTTTCTTATTGGTTTTATCAAGCTACCTATCCTTTTTCTATCCTTTTTACTTGTAGTGAAATGTAAAATGAATGAAAAGTGTGTATGTGTGCTGCCTCTCGGCGCGGAACACTTTTTTCTGTTGTTTTGTAAGTGTATAACATATCTGTTATTAGAATATCATTGGTTGTCTGATTACTCTTTCATATCAAAACATTATTTCGACAAGGATACCAACTCATATATTAGCAGTTTCCGAATAAAATAAAAAGACTCATGCTGTATGGTAATGTTAAAAAATGCAAGTCTTTGTGGTTATATTGTTTGACAAAGAACCATGTCACATGGTTCCGCATAAAACATATTTATATGATTTAATAAAAGAGATCATGCGGTTTGGTTCCAGTTTGCATAATAAAATTGCCGTTAGCCTAAGCTTTGACAAAGAACCATGTCACATGGTTCCACATAAAGCATATTTATTTTAATTTATAAAAGAAATCATGCGGTTTGGTTCCAATTTGCATAATAAAATTGACGTTAGTCTATGAGATTCATATCACATGGTTCCTTGGGAAGGGAACCAATCCACACAATGACAGTTTCGAGAGATAACGATTTTTAACAGAATGTTGTGAAGAAAGTAAACTGTTCATAATATTATAATAGGATTACTTTGCAATATAGTGTAAGATACTGCATTTTATGAATCTATGAGAAAAAAAAAAGAGTTTTTTATGTAAAAAGTATTTTTTTAATAAATTATCTCTTGTTCCTTGTTGAAAAAAAACTTATATTTGGGTTGGTTCTTTGTTAAAATGTATAAACATTTGAATATCATTGGTAAAAATGACAAAAACTCAGGTTTTTTAAGGGAATTTTATTGAAAAATCACTTAGATACCTAAATACTTATATAATCGGCTCAACTGGCTCCAAATGGAGCGAGTTGAGAATCAATCAATCAATCATGTTTATTGTGGATCATAGGTACAGAAATAGATACAGGTGTTTAAGAATTACAGTGATATTGATCAGCTATGTCCCGCCTTTTGGGCATACATGAGAAACCAGATGGGTCAAAAATTTTAGCTTGAGAAAGCTAAGTACTAATTTTATTATTATTTTCACTCACCGGGTTCATCTACCTCGAAATCAGGTTGCCCTGAAAAACCTTCCAGATCATCATCAAGTCTCCCACAAGATTAATATAAAAGCCATGGGAGTCTTTAGGAATGAGGTGCAGAAGGCTCTTCGGGTCCCTTTAACATAGTCTTAGGAACAGGCTTCCCGTTTGGCCAAAGAGGTTCCATTACCTCTCTCTTAAGAACAAAAGTTGGCCTACCGCGTAATTTTTTTTTATGTTAACCGTTTTATATTCGTCGGTCAAATTAGACTTCTTAAAAATTGTGAAAATTTCCTCCTTTTTGAGCATTATTGCCCTTGTGTCAAGTCAAGACACTTTATGACCAGCCTCTCTAAAACATGCTTGATTATACAAGAGCCTACCTCTTGAGCACCGCGGCCTGCTTCACCTTCTACCCACACATTGCAATGAGCTTCATCATTGCTCCCGGTGTGAATACCTAAATTGTATACCCAAAGTTGTCTTTGGGTTTCTACCCAGGTTTCTTCCTCTTGAGCACCGCGGCCTGCTTCACCTTCTGGTGAAGCAGGCCGCGGTGAAGAGGAAGGCTGTTGTCTAATCAAGTATATTTTAGAGAGCAAGTATATTTTAGAGAGCATTGGGAGCAACGTGAAACGCCCAATCCTATGGAGTAATTCGTGCGGTGACCAAAACCGTAATATAAAATTGGTTTTGATGCTAAAAGCTGTGCCTTATACAATTTGTAGAATCGGGACACAGCTTTCTTCCCAACAACAATGATTTCGGAAAAATTTAATCTTACTTAAAAAAACAACATGTTATATACACAGCTGATGATTACAATCATGTAACGTAACGTAATCAGCCTATAACGTTCCCACTGCTGGGACACAGGCCTCCTCTCAGTGAGAGGGAGTGGGCTGTAATCCACCACGCGGGCCCAGTGCGGCTTGGTAGATGTCACATGTCTTCGAATTTTTGGTTCTGGGACATGCCGGTTTCCTCACGATGTTTTCCTTCACCGTTTTGAAAGCAGTGGTGATGGAATAATTTACACGAAGTAAAGCGCCTGTCTGGGACTTGTACTATTTATTCTGTGGTCTGGGTTCGAACCTACGACCTACAACTCGTAAGTCGCGGCTGTTACCACTGGGCCACCACTGCTCCCTATTCTTGTCTTCATTGAAGCTGGAAAAAAACATAACAAATAGGAAGAAAACTGTAGATGGTCTTAAAGTGTCTTGGCTTAACGCAAAGGAAATAATGCTCAAAAAGGAGGAAATGTTCACAATTTTTATGAGGTCTGATTTGACCGAGGATTATAAAAAAGGTTAAATTTAAAAAAAAATTACTGGTAGGCCAACTTTTGTTCTTACGAAGGAGATAATGGAACCTCTTTGGCCAAACGGGAAGCCTGTTCCTGAGGCTAAGGTAAAAGGCCTGACAAGCCTTCTGCACCTCATTCCTAAAGATTCCCATGGCTTTTATATTAATCTTGTAGGAGACGATAGAATTGAGGATGATCTGGAAGGTTTTTCAGGGCAACCTGATTTCGAGGTAGATGAACCAGATGAGCGAAAATAATAAAATTAGTAGCTTTCACAAGCTACAAATTTTGACCAATCTGGTTCAACAACTCGCTCCATCTGGAGCGAGTTCAGCCGATTATGTAAGTATTTAGGTATCCAAGTAATTTTTCAATAAAATTTCCTTAAAAAACCTGAGTTTTTGTTATTTTCACCAATAATATTCATATGTTTATATATTGTAACAAGGAACCAACCCACATTTTAAGGTTTTTGCAACAAGGAACCAGAGATAATTTATAAAAAAAAAGACACTTTTTACATAAAAAACTCTTTTTTTTTTACATAGATTCATAAAATGTAGTATCTTACACAATACTGCAAAAAAAACCTATTATAATTATGAATAGTTTACTTTCTTTACAACGTTTTGTTAAAAATCGTTTTATCTCGAAACTGTCAATGTGTGGGTTGGTTCCCTTTTGCATAAGTACGTCCAATTATGTAAATACATATTATATTATAGTCGCGAATGATATTTGATCAAGATACAACCTGATACTGACCAGCAAATTACATAAAACGTAAGAATTTTTTTTATTTATCCACCTTAAATTGTCCGTGGTCCCTTCCGAAACCAAACGGAAAAGACCCTGACTGGCGTTCTATTATTGCGGATTCTCACTGAACTAATGTATATTTCTCTATGCCAATAGTACTTTCTAATTCCATACTAAATAAACTACAATTATTTTGTGTTTATTTTTGATTTATATAGCGGTCTGTTGTCAGTGCTAACATGCTCTGTGGTCAGTGCTTTTATTTACACTTGCGCGCGCATTGCTAGTGCTGACTATGCGGAAAAACAAAACTAGCGCGCCATTTTCCAAACAAGTTAATATTTAACAATACAAGTCTGTTTTTTTCCTCGCAAGTGTGTTGAAAAACGTCGTATGAAACGCGTGTGCATTGATCATTAGACTCTCGACTTTCTTATCGCGCTCGCCTATTAGTGGACGGTGTTTAGCACCCTCGCTAGGCTCGTGCGCTAATCTCACGCCGCGCCGTGCAATAATAGACTACTTAAATCACACGTATCAAATGTATTATTGTTTTTCAGTGGTTTAAAAAAACTACAAATGTCATACAACAACATTATTCATGTGCTTAAACAAATGTTATTTTTTTATGGCACCAGCTACCTAAGTTTGTCATACTCATACCCACTAAACAAACGAATGGCCTATTTTGATCTGTATTTTTGAGAAATACCTCATCATCATCTGCCTAGCCTTTTCCCAACTATGTTGGGGTCGGCTTCCAGTCTAACCGGATGCAGCTGAATACCAGTGTTTTACATGGAGCGACTGCCTATCTGCCCTCCACAACCCAGTTACTGGGTAATACGATACCCCTTGGTAAGACTGGTTGTCAGACTTTCGGGCTTCTGACTACCGGTAACGACTGTCAAAGATCCACGAATGACAGCCGGGACCAACGGCTTAACGTGCTTTCCGAAGCACGGAGGGGTCACGGTATGTGAAGATTGTCACCCATCCACAGACCAACCGCATCAAGCGTAGCTTATCGATCGACCTGTGCGGTTGTTATTATTTAGCCACGGGCCCCTCCCTACAGTAAAAATACCTACCTACAGGAATTTGTGGTTGGTTACGGTGAAGTAAAGAGTTAAGTACTCATTGACAGAAAACTCAATTTATGTAGGTAGGTACATACCTTTTCGACGACAGTTTCCGAATTCACATTTTGATAAAAAGAACACTATATTCATTAACCATTTACAAAATCATAGGGCCGGTCGCGTACCTTCGGCATAGTGGGCTTGGACACTTACAGTGTCATGTCTCTGTGTGTTGTTAACCAACTTTATAACGTTTTTTTTTAATAATTACTCAGTACAAATAGTCAATTGAGATTCCTTTTATGTCACCTGCACCCATTTTATGATTTTTCATAATGAGTGTTGCCACCGCGGAAGATCATAATAATTATTGCGTTGAGTAAGGTCCCAAAATGACGCTTTCACTGTCCAGCCACAATCCACCCCATTCCACCATCCATTCACTTTATCTGAATGAGCTGATAAGCAACTAATACAGCAATCAACGTCAGTCATTATTAGTGACAGATTAGTGGTCCGGCGACACATCGTGGTGCAGTAAGCGTCGGTTTACATTGTTATCGTTCCGCCACGAGTTCTATTGAGTGGGGAATGAGTGGGTTTGGTGCTAGTGAAAGCGTCATTTTGATAGCTTGTAAAGGTCAAATTTCCATGTCAAGGGTACCAAATAGAAGAGCACGATGCAGAAATAATCTTTTTGACTATTCAGTCAGTTGTATGTACCATTCGGTTTGATTCCCGAAGGTCTGACAACCAGTCTTAACAAAGGGTTTCGTGCTACCCAGTAACTGGGTTGTGGAGTTCAGATAGGCAGTAGCTCTACGTAAAATACAGGTATTTAGTTGCTTCTGGTTGAACTAGAAACCGAACCCAACATAGTTGTTTCTTTTCTGTTTATGAAGAGGCTTTGTCATACAGCCCATATGTTACTAAGTTAAATGCGTTAGTACGTAGTTTTTAAAGTTATATGAGGGCTTTCACAGATCCTCTGAAACAAATAATTTGTATTCATGTCATACCTCCCTAGTTGTCAATGTCGTTTTGCTTCATCCTGTTACCTCACCATGCTTACGCTCACGTTCACTAACGCTCATTCCATGTTGGACTGCATCGAGTGAATATAATGGAAGAAAGGCGCGTCAATGCTCTTTCTCGGCTACATCTGCGACCACACCTAAAAGCTTTACGTGAAATGAGGAAGCTTCTCACAAAGGCGCTTCAATCAAGAATCCGCGGGGATGCTGCGGGGATGCTCAATCAAACGATGTTTAATTACGTCTCAATCCCGAGCGGGGTCCACTACCGATGTTATTGAGATACACTTGCTAACGAACACATTTTACTGTCGTTCTTTTGTTTTGTGAAACATTGAGGAGCCTGATTGAATATGAGTCTGTAGGTTTTATTAGGTAATTAAGTTTTCATCTGGTCAGTTCTTACTGCTCAAACAGCACGTTGGACATTTTGATTCTGGAGCGGGCAGCTAATACAAATCGTTGAACTAGGAGGGGATGTCGTATCTAGTACTTAATGTATTCTTTTTTTTTAAGATAATGCCGTGATGATTTTCGAACCAAAAGTAACACGAGTTTACTGGTCCAAAAAACAATTTAATTTGTAAGTACTTACACAAAAATAAAATATAATGTTTTACCCAAAATTAAAGCCGAAATTAAGTTATTAAAAAAAATACATTAAAAATAAACAAAGTGTAGGAGTACCCGACGGGGCACTTTAACTGACTTAATTTGCGTTATTTTACCTTTTTATTGTGGCCATAAAATAGACCCTTTGTACCTACCACAGCACTAATGGACCAAGCTAAAGAACTGTGCACGTATAATGTTACAGCAATTACAATGTGAGAGAAAAGGAATAGGAATTATTACAATATAATATGTAGTTAAACCTTTTTTAAACTCTTTTGTAACGCCCAGAGGGTTTTTGAGCAAGCACTATGCAGGGCTAAAAGTTGATAGCCGGTTGTGCGGCATGATGAACACCGAAAATATATACATATATGTCGGAGGAATCATTAGTATTGGAGCTGACTTGACAACAAGGTGGAAGCACTGTGACGACAACGCTTCGACGGAGTCATTCGTTTGATTATTCGGAACGCCAGCGCCATCTGGTGGCGCTTGGCAGAATCTAGCCTGAGTTTATGGGGGTCGGCGACAGCTCGACAGAACGATGTGGAGCTCTTTTGGACATTGGACATCGTACGAACAACATGTGCTCTGAAACTGTCCCGCGTTCCGTAATCCTGATTGTGTCGTGTACCTACAGTGTGTAATTTGCTAATGTGATATTGTTCGTGAAATTATAATCTGTATTTTATAATCTGTGTTTTGTACTGCAAACGGTATTTCTATTGCGTAATAACCAACACATACCCACTGTACACGCCCACAGTAGTTTAAATATGGCTGATAATAACGAGACAGACATACCTTCTCCGTCATATATTTGAAAAGTTTCAGATAGGAGCTCCGTAGTCAAGAATCCACTTTCAGATTTCAAAAATTCGTTTTGGATGAAAACTAAAACTGCATCATTCTATTTTTGAAATATCAATTGCTCTAGCTTGGAATCGAATTCGTAGATTTTCGATTACGTTTCGTTACCCAGGATCTTTTAAGAGTACAACGAAGACTTTATTACTTTTTATTTAATTAATTCGATTGTTTGCTTCATAAATGAGGTCATTGAGGTAGGTGCTATTTAAAAATTTATGAAAATTTATACTAAACAACTACATTGACTACTACCTACTACTAACTAGACAACTACATTATTAATAAGGTTTTTTTTTTTAAACGTTGCCCCACACTAGGAATTTCTCCTGTATTGTGGGTGCGTTTACAGACATGTAAGTATATTACATAGATATCCGAGTATATTATACAATATTTATACCTACTAAAAACCATTAAAATTCGTTGTCATTTTGTCTGACCGTAAAGCGGAACAACCTAAGTGAAATTAGTACTTTATCTGTGGTACAATATCAGGTATACCTACTTTGGGTAGTGCGAAATTTTGCGAAAGTGTTTTACATAAAGACCTGTATACGCTATAAAATTGTGAAGCTTCGCACGCGCGGGTGTTTTAAACCACAGTGCAGGCAATTATGTTCTTAAGATAATAATTAAATATGTAAAATTAGCACGTCGACATTAAAGGCATAATAAGAGATCGACGTAAATATCTTAAGAACTCTCTGCACGTTTGTGCTAATAAATGTTTTTTTTTTGTTTTGATACTTACATACTTGCCGAGTGTCAAACATATGACTTGTCGCAGGAATAAATCGCACAAACGACCACTTGCGAATTTGGACCCAGGTATCAGATTTCAAAGTAAAGAATCTTTAAGTAGTCATAGTAAATTCATTATGACTACTTAAGATTACTTCGAAACCACATCAATTCCTTAGCTGATCACGCCAACTTCGCGTTCATTTCGCGCGGTTTCATTCATTGTGTCATAGAGAATACGTCGTAGTCGAGGTAGTGACGATGTCGCGCACTTGTTTGTCAAAAGTCTATTCAAACTTATGTTTCAAATTAATATTGTTTTAAGTTAAACAAATATCAATTTTATATTAATGGGAATTAAGTTGATTTCAGAGTATAAAAGTTACAAACATGTTTGAAGTTGTAGCGTAAACTGAACTTTATTGTGTAGAATTTAAAGTTATTTTTCCATAAACTCATATTTGCTTACATTTTTGGCAAATAAATCGTGTATGCAGATTACACTTGCCCCGCGATGTTGGTCTGGTGGTCACAAGCGCAACTGCTGAGCAAGTGGTCCTGGGTTCAATTCTCAAGTCGGGTAAACTGTTATTGTGTTTTGGTATTGCATGGGACCTAGATATGACTGGCGAAATATTGATGTTCCTACTACGTAAGGTAGGTACGCCTCTGCCTTAACCCCGCGGAAAAATAGACAATATGCTTATTTGTAATATACTCGTGTGTTGTTTTGTCTAAAAAGAATCTCCAAACTCACATTACTAACTAAAAACAAAACACTATCATTTCCCATCCAAAAAACATAATTTTCATGCGACTTAATCAATATTACAATTCACTGGCTTGTAGTCGAGTACTGCACAGACTTGATAAATTACTTCAGATTCGGAAACTGGCTTCAAACGATGTTGAGTATGGTGAGAAAATCCAGCCTGACAGTATGTACACTGAGCTACCCACTGAGTCACTGTGTCACCTGTCGCTTTTGGCGTGATTTACCGGCGGTGTAACGTGGGTACACTGGATGGAGTTAGGCTGTGCGGCATTTTTAACCGACTTCAAAAAGGAGGAGGTTCTCAATTCGACGGTATGTGTTTTTTTTTTTTTTTTTTTTGTGTGTTTGTTACGCGATTACTCCGCCAATTGTGGACCGATTTTCAAAATTCTTTTTTTGTTTGAAAGGTTATACTCTCGAGGTGGTCCCATTATCATCAAATTGGAATCTGATGAGAGGATCCCATGGAAATCGAGGGAAACCCTCAAATTTTATAGGCAAAGCTATAACGATTTGGGTATTTTTTTTTAAAATAACTTCAGCATTTGCTATCGGAAATCATCATTTGGTAAAGTGGAGCTGATGAAGAAGACCACAGATGGCCCACTAAAAAGTGATAAATAAAAACTTTATCCAAAAAAAAAACAACTGACTTCCAAAAAAAACACTACAAATTGAAAAATAACTTTAATTTCGGAAGTCGGTGTCAATAAACGAAAATGCGGAACCAAAGACACCGACTTCCGAAATTAAAGTTATTTTTCAATTTGTAGTGTTTTTTTTGGAAGTCGGTTGTTTTTTTTTTGGAAAAAGTTTTTTGTATGGTGTGAAGTGTTTGCGTACCTAGTGTATTTTGGAGTTTAGGTGAACATAGAAGAACGTCTTCACACGAAAAGAAGACGTTCTTCTATGTCCATGACGTTCGCAAATACTTCACGCTACTGTGGTTTATAGTTTGAGCACAGTAGAAGGCCGCGTTGATTCTCTATAGGACTACTAATTAAATACCTTCCTAACACTTTATTGTCATACTTTACTATTCTAATAATAATTTCGTCCACAATTAGGGGCCCGTGGCTAAATAATAACAGCCGCACAGGTCAATCGATTAGGTGAAGCTACGCTTGCCGCGGTTAATCTGTGGATGGGTGACCATCTTTACATACCGTGACCCCTCCGTATCTCGGAAAGCACGTTAAGCCGTTGGTCCCGACTGTCATTCGTGGATCTTTAACAGTCGTTACGGGTAGTCAGAAGCCCGAAAGTCTGACAACCAGTCTTACCAAGGGGTATCGTATTACCCAGTAACTGGGGTGTGAAGGTCAGATAGGCATTCGCTCCATGTAAAATACTGGTATTCAGCTGCATCCGGTTAGACTGGAAGCCGACCCCAACATAGTTGGGAAAAGGCTAGGCAGGTGATGATGAATTTCGTCCACAATTCCATTTCAATTTCATTTTCCAAATCTGTAACGCGTGGCAATAAGTGATTGCCACGCGTTACAGATTTCTGTCTCATTGATAAAATGTAATCTTTCTCGAGTGTGATTGCTTTCAAGCCGAGATGAGGTCAATGTGCAATTACTTTACATTTTTGATGGTGAAAATATTTTACAGGAATAATTGTTTCTAAATATATCTTCTTTATCTGTTTAAAAAGGTATGAGGAACAGGGAACTAGACAAATAACACCAAGTAATCTAAATAGATTTAATAATAACTTAATTAGTAAGTTAAGTGTATACAAGGCCATATTAAAAACAATGTCATGAATTATATGAGGAGTTCTTTTAGATAGTGCGCACCGAGTTCAATAACTCTTAAGAAGAAAACTAAAACTATTTGCCCAAATTTTTTGTTCAGTGATTGGGCAACAGAGGGTAATATGAAAAGTAGAGAAAAATTGTTTGAGGCATTAAGCCTTATATTAACTCTGAAACTTTTAATAAATACGTTGCTACCTACTCTAAAACTTTTAAAAATACCTGCAAGGTAGCTAAAGCCTTGTATATTAGCAACAAGATTAAATCAGCCGATAATAAAATAAAGATGGCTTGGAAAATTATTAATGACGAAACTAACCGGAATAAAAGACATAATAATGATTTCGCACTAGACACTTTGCGTGATCTCATAAGCACTAACAAAGAAGTTGCTCAAGAATTTATAAATTTCTTTACCAGTATCCCACACAAAACTGGAAACTGAAACTGAAATCTTAAATTCCTCACCCTTACGTTCTATTGATTTATTAAAAGCAAACGTTTCATCCTGCCAGATTGAATTTAAATTCAAGCATCATCATCATCATTTCAGCCGAAAGACGTCCACTGCTGAACATAGGCCTCCCCCAAAAGGGGGCGGTTTGCCATAATCGCCACTCTTGGCAGGCGGGTTGGCGATCGCAGTATGGTATGGTGGTGGAATGCATAGAGAACGCTGCTGCCCATTCTCCGATACGCCCCTTAGTCGCCTTTTACGACACCCACGCGAAATATGGTAAGTATGTAATTCAAGCATATAAACCCCAAATTAGTAATAAAAGCTTTCAATCAAATCAAGATCCAATTAACCGAAGATATATGGGGAATGTCTATCAAAGTAAGTAAGTAAATACAGTAAGTAAACATTTTTTAAGGCCTTAAGCCTTATATTAACTCTGAAACTTTGAATAAATACGTTGCTACCTACTCTAAAACTTTTAAAAATATCTGCAAGGTAGCTAAAGCCTTGTATATTAGCAACAAGATTAAATCAGCCGATAATAAAATAAAGATGGTTTGGAAAATTATTAATGACGAAACTAACCGGAATAAAAGACATAATAATGATTTCGCACTAGAGACTTTGCGTGGTCTCATAAGCACTAACAAAGAAGTTGCTCAAGAATTTGTAAATTTCTTTACCAGTATCTTCTTCTTCTTCTAAATATATAAAACTCAAAGGTGACTGACTGACATAGTGATCTATCAACGCACAGCCCAAACCACTGGAGGGATCGGGCTGAAATTTGGCATGCAGGTAGATGTTATGACGTAAGCATCCGCTAAGAAAAGATTTTGATAAATTCTACCCCCAAGGGGATAAAATAGGGGATGAAAGTTTGTATGAAACTTTGTCAATTTTAAATCGATCGGGCTGAGACTTCGCATGCATATAGCTGCTATGACGTAGGCATCCCCTAAGAAAGGATTTTGATAAATTCAACCCCCATGGGGATAAAATAAGGGATGATGGAGGATGTAAATGTATTAGTTTTTTTTAAATAATACTTAACGCGAGCGAAGCCGCGGGCAAAAGCTAGTCCCACATAAAACTGGAAACTGAAACTGAAATCTTAAATTCCTCACCCTTACGTTCTATTGATTTATTAAAAGCAAACGTTTCACCCCGCCAGATTCAATTTAAATTCAAGCATATAAACCCCAAGATAGTAATAAAAGCTTTCAATCAAATCAAGATCCAATTAACCGAAGATATATGGGGAATGTCTCTCAAAGTATGTACCTACATTATTGAGACTATAGCGCCGTACTTAGCCTTAATGTATAATTTGTGTGTGGATCAAGGAGTCTTCCCGGATCTAATGAAATACAGTAAGGTAATACCACTTTTCAAATCGAGGGACAGTAAAGCTACCAATAATTATAGACCCGTATCCGTATTACCAGTTTTCAGCAAGGTGTTTGAAAGGCTAATGCTGAATCAAATGCTTAATCGTTTTAACACCAATAAAATATTACACGATCAATGATACGGTTTCACTAAGAGACGTTGTACGACTGATGCCGGTGTCACCTTATTAAAACAATATTTACGGCCTGGGAGGAGACCCAAGGCGCCATAGTCATTTTTTGTGCAGACTGGGAAAACTTGCGCTCAGTTTAGTAAAATCTTATTAAATGATAGACAACAGCACATTCAAACAAATGGTGTCAATTCACTCGGTTTCAAAGTAAAAATGGGTGTACGACAAGGCTCGATATTAAGCCCTTTCCTCTTTTTAGTATCTATTAATGATCTACCCCATTTTTTTAAAACCCAACCACAAATGGTGTTATTTGCTGACGATACTTCCTTGCTTTTTAAAATTAATAGACGTGCATCAAATCTTGACGACGTAAATAACGCCCTACTGCAGATCCAAAATTGGTTCACTGCTAATAATTTAGTATCTATTAAATGGGCAAAAAATGAAGTGCATAAGATTTTCTTTACCAAAAGGCCGCATTCCAGCTGAGATACTGGAGCAACGACTAATATAAATAATAACACAGCAGTCCAGCCTATCAGCAATAACTCCCAGGATGCTGTTGCTGCGCACCAAGGACGTACATCTTTTACGCATTAATGCATAAAAGCAATCAACACGCAATTCCGCAAACATCCCTGATGAGCTACAGAAGCGAGGCAGCTCCATCAACACCCTGAAAGCATTATTGTATTGCACGCGAAGGGCACTGTACGATCTCTGCGTAAAATGTACCCACAGACAGGTGTAAAATGAGGAACAGAAGGCTCCGGCTCCGTAGAAGTACGCTTAAACCTGCGGGCAATCATATTCACTCCGACCGTCATCATCCTTAAAGCTAGTGGTCAAATAGGTGGCGGCATCTACACACATTTAAAAAGAGGCGAGGAGGGGCGGGGTGTTTAGGAGGGGCCCGTGGCTGAATAATAATAGCCGCATAGGTCGATCGATCATGCTGCGGTAGGTCTGGTGGATGGGTGGATTTTACAAACCGAAACTCCTCCGTGCCTCAAGTCTTTGCATAACTAATGTAATAAACATTACTTCCAGAGAAAATTCAATTATAAATCCTAAAAAGATTAAAAATCATTCCGATTGAAGTTGATTCGAATAAAATGATAGATCAAATAACTCTATGGCTATCGAGAGCCATCGAGTTATTTGATCTAATCAATTATGACCGGCAAGCGGGTTGACTCAGATATTCTATTTTAATAGAAGTGTATTGAGTGCTTCAAACGGAATTGCGGAAGAACTCGCCTATAGCGGAGTCTGCTCACTTTGTTGATTTTAGCTATGTAATTGTGTGGTACAAGGGATAGAAAGAAGAGAGATGCTTACGAGTAAAGACCTCAACTCCCACCTAAAAAAATTTTGCATTACTAAGGAAGAACTAAGGAATAAACAAATCGAATCGTATATCATTAGGGTTCCGTACCAAAATGGTAAAACGTAACCCTTTTCTTTTTTTTTTCGTACGGGAAATCATCAAATGACTCCTCCCGCTCTGGGTTGAGCGGAAGGGAGTGTCAGACTCTTACTGACTAAAACCCACCCGTATTCCTTCCTTAGCCCTTTATGTGTCGGGCCAGCGGTAACCCTTTCGGACAATCCCGCTGGCCCGGCCGGCTTCGGCCCTAAGGGGCCCCACCTCGATGCTGACATCTCTTTGAGGCGCGCGTGGAACACGTACGCGCCGTCCGGAATGGGCCTGGTCCTGATCGGACGGTGAGCTACCCTATACTCTCTGTCCGCAGGCCCGCGCCTACGGTGACCGGGAGTCGTCCCGTGGCTCCCGACGCCTGGAGCGTCTCCCGCGGCAGCTGGGACGGGAGCATCATTGGTTCGCAGAAGGAGGTGACTGCCTCCCACTCACTCCCTCTCGCTCCGGACCATGGCTTGCACCAGGGCCTGACGCGAGAGGTCGCCGCCGATGCCGATCGCCTCTACGAGGATACGGCGGTACTCTGCCCAAGCGGGGCAGATCTCCACCGTGTGCTCCACCGTGTCCTCTGGGCGATCCTCACAATGGTGACACCCGGACGTTTCCTCCCGCCTGATGATGTGCAGGAACCTCCCGAAACTTCCGTGTCCGGTGACTGCATCAGGCGGTAGGTGAGGGCGCCGTGGCGCCTCTCTAGCCACTCCTCAAAGAGGGGTCTTATCGCCGCTATCGCGGCGTGCCCTGCGCTGGGTTGCGACAGTCGCTCTTTCCATGCCGCCATGAGATCGCGCCGGAGATCCGTCCGCTCCGCAGCGATTTGCCGCGAAAGCGGAGTTTCCCCTCGGCGTAGTGCCTCCGCGCGCCACTCATACAGGCGCGCGAGGACTATCGCCTCCAGATTCCATGGCGGCAGTCCGGCAAGGAGGCTAGCCGCCTCGCCCGAGAAAAACGCAACCCTTATGGTGAGACTCAGTCTGTCTGTCTGTCTGTCACAGCTGGATATCTCAAGAACTACTAATGCTATCAACTTGAAATTTGGAACAGATTTAGACGACGTTTGTTCAACTATTTTGCAACTTTTATTATTTATATTTTTTTTTGCAACATGGTCTGAAAAGGGTCTGAAAAATTCGAAGTGGGGCTACTAGGGCATTTGGGGTCTCATATGAATGCGCGTAGTTTGCACATTCTCAAACATTTTTCTTTTTTTTTAGGCCGCCTTGTTTTCGACTTTTGATGAAAAATGTAAAAAAAATCCGTTCCTACCCCCCCTTATCTCTGAAGTTTGCAAAGATAAAAATCTGAAATAATTCTATGTGATAGAAATTTATGTAAAGATTACAGGAAAATAAAACGAAGTCTCTGAATAGCACACTTTTTCAGAAATCATCAACAAAAGTTACACTAGTTCCACTATCGGTCAAGAGACGGCGCTGACCTAAAACTGCAATATTTTACACCAAAAGGGCGCAGTGTTAAAATTCTCTAAAGAATATTAGGCCTCGTCAATGAAAATTTAAAAACATATGATGGTACGGAACCGTCGTCGGTGCGCGAGTCCGGCTCGCTTTTGCCCGGTTTTTTTAACATTGCTGCCATCAAATCTAGCATAAAGCCAGATTGTCACGACAAGCATCTACATTACATTAAAAATCATAATAAAGCCTTCTTTGATCTTGATAAAAAAAAAACAAAAAAAAAAAAACAAAAGATTTTTATAATCAAATTGATAACAGGCAGGGGGACATTGTTGACCATTCACATGTGCCGACATTCACAAGTGTTGACCATACACAAGTCCTTAAGTCTGCGACTAAACATGACTGGGATTTCGTATCACTTGCACCACATTTCAAGAGTTAGATTCGACTTGAACAAATTCAAACTCTACCACCTATTCATAAAGTTGATATTCCGTTACCAATAACTCCTGTTCTTATAATTTATTATGCAGGAGACTAGAAGGGAGAATAACATTAAACATTTATAATTGACATAGAAAATGTCGCCATCGATGATTTAGTCACCGTTTGTTTGCACATATCAAAATATTAATATCCGTTCTGGTAGTATTCAATATTTGATGAGAATTCTGGAATATTTTTTCTGAAATGGAAAAGGAATATTGAATGTGTCGACACTTGACAATTTGATTATGCAGTAGGATCCCAACTTGGTAACAGAAATATATTATTAACAGACAGGCGTTCAACTGATAATTCTATTTTGATATTTAATATGGGAGTGTGTTCCACCAGTTTTTTAGGGTTCCGTAGCCAAATGGCAAAAACGGAACCCTTATAGATTCGTCATGTCTGTCTGTCTGTCTGTCTGTCCGTCTGTCTGTCTGTCTGTCTGTCTGTCCGTCCGTATGTCACAGCCACTTTTCTCCGAAACTATAAGAACTATACTGTTGAAACTTGGTAAGTAGATGTATTCTGTGAACCGCATTAAGATTTTCACACAACAATAGAAAAAAAACAATAAATTTTAGGGTTCCCCATACTAAGAACCGAAACTCAAATTTTTTTTTTCATCAAACCAATACGTGTGGGGTATCTATGGGTAGGTCTTCAAAAATGATATTGAGGTTTCTAATATCATTTTTTTCTAAACTGAATAGTGTGCGCGAGAGACACTTCCAAAGTGGTAAAATGTGTGTCCCCCCCCCTGTAACTTCTAAAATAAGAGAATGATAAAACTAAAAAAAATATATGATGTACATTACCATGTAAACTACCACCGAAAATTGGTTTGAACGAGATCTAGTAAGTAGTTTTTTTAATACGTCATAAATCGTAAACCGCAATTTACCATTCATTCAATCAACTCAAAAATAAAAATAAACATTTAATTTCATAAACATAAACCTTATGCATAAACCCGGATGTTACGGAACCCTCGGTGCGCGAGTCCGACTCGCTCTTGCCCGGTTTTTTTATTTAATCTAAAGAAAAATGGGCTGTTTAACTTCACCATCATCATTATTAGGTCTATTTAGATAAACATATTAAACATTATTACTTATTATGACGGGTGTAAAAAGACACATAACGAAGCCAAGAGTCACTAGTAGGTAACCGTCATTCAAATTTTCTTTTTTATATTGGACCATACCTGTCATTTTTTACCCGACTGCGCGACGCAAAGGAGTGGTAATGTGTTCATCAGCCTATGTATGTATGTATGTATGTATGTTTATATGTTCCTTTGAAGCACTATACAGACCAAACGCCTGAGCCGATTTTTATGATTCACACGTTAATCGATTCCTCTTAGTCCGGCAAGTGTCACTAAAGACATGACGTTAGTGAAAATTCAATATAGCGACTACTGGACGCCATATTAAATATTTTTTTTATTTTTTTTTTCAAAACCTATCGAGTGGGGTATCAAAATAAAGGGTTTTAAAAAAGGTGATTACAAAAATATATACAACATATATACTTAAAAGCAATTCGAAGTGACAAATTATAAATAAAAAACACCTACTAAGAACTAAATCGTCTGCGAAATCTTTCACATTTGTCAACTAAAAAGTTGGAAATAAATAAAGTTATTTAAAAAAATAAAAAACCCGACTGCGGTAAAAAACTTAAAAGAAACTGAAAAGCTAAAAACAAGCCCATTTTAAATTAAATAAAAGTTGGAAGCAGGCGGGACCCATACCATTTTTATTATATTTTCAAATTCCATTTTTATTATATTTTCAAAATAAAAGTTGGAAGCAGGCGGGACCCCGCCTGCTTCCAACTTTTATTTAATTTAAAATGGGCTTGTTTTTAGCTTTTCAGTTTCTTTTAAGTTTTTTACCGCAGTCGGGTTTTTTACTAAAACGAGTTGTTAATGTTATGTAACACACACAACTTTAAATACCCCCAAGACCCCTGTACCGTTTAATGCACCTTCTGAACAATGTTTTGTGTGTGTTACATTGCGCACTACCGTAAACAGCCAATTTTTCACACCAAAAATAAAAGTCGTTTCCCAGCAATTATTTTTGTGCAATGTTACTTGGTTTGAGAGATGGGCCTTTTTATACCCTGTAGAGTATTCCTATAGCGATCTGTTATAAATTATAATAATACATTAGGCTCACGAAATTCAATACCCAACATTTCCTCGATAAATTTTTTAGAAGTGTCTTGAAAATTTGAAACATCTGTAGAATACTTGAAGCCACCTGGTGACTCTGTCACGTCTCCTCAGGAAATAAAGCAACTTGGCAGCAACTACGATTCTATTAAAGTTCGGGTTTACAGAGAATCCCGAGGCCACATAGGCTATCTGTTTGAGAACATGCTCGGAATATGTACAGGATTTTTATTTTATGTAGGTAGTAGTTTTATCGACACATACAAATTGTGCTTTAAAGTGCTGAAAAGAAAGAGAATAAATAAATCTGGTACCTGCTTTGATTTGTAATCAGTATGGAAATAAATACGCTTTGTATACAGAATTATTGACGATGGACGATTATGATCCTACTCTTCCGACACTATTGCAGAAATAAGATTTCAAGTCTATACTTCACTGATTTCAGTGGTGCCTTAGAGCCTCAGATTAACACTTACTACCTACCTTAATATTTTACCTACTTTAATATTTAGAACATGTCAGTGGCAAGCTAGTTGTTAAACTTACCTCCTGATGGGGGAAAGGAAGGGGGCAAACATCAGCATCACCATGAAGTGGAGGGACAACTTGTTAGTTCCTCTCAATAGACTTATCGGGGATGCTAAAAACTTCTTCCTATATCATGTAACATGCTTACTCAGTACTGTAGAGTCTGTGTAGACCGGCCTTTAGCAAAAGGCACTGGCTGGTCATATTTGCGGGTGTTCCATTCGAACGTTCAAGCGAGTATTACAATATTTTAATATGGTGTTTTTGTTCAATAGAATCAGTACTAGAAATAACGTTGATTTGTAAACTTGTCTTATAAATATATTAGTTCCAAGTCAAAGTCC
Organism: Mesoligia furuncula; assembly: GCA_916614155.1. NCBI lineage: Eukaryota > Metazoa > Arthropoda > Insecta > Lepidoptera > Noctuidae > Mesoligia > Mesoligia furuncula. The sequence goes on from CAKAJR010000029.1 coordinate 96,282, forward strand.
TAGAGGTCCCGGCTGGACCTCTACAGTTGGTGGAGGCGCCTAAACGCCTGAACGACTAATTGTTTATGAGATTTATTTCAGCAAATTATTAACGAGACCCCTCGCATGCCAAGCAGTGAATAAATCCAAGCAGTGTGAAGTCGACGCCGGAGTTAAAACTAAGTGGTTCTAAGCAAAATCAAAGTCCTTTTAATCAAACACCACATATAGGTATTCTAGAGGTCCCAGCTGGACCTCTACAGTACTTCACTTACGTACTAGATCGTAAACACGATCGACCTACAAGTAAGTATCGGCTGTAAGCTCAAGTAGCCGACGACCGTAACATTCCTCGCAAACTAAAGCTGTAAACACAAGAAAAGTGATCAACGTATCGCCTACCGCGACCCCGTCGTTTGATCGCAGTCAGTCGGTTACAGTAGATCAAATCGGAAATAGGGTTAATGTTAGTTCCTAGACGGGTCTATACTGGTGTTCAGCTGCAACCGGTTATACTGGAAGCCGACCCCAACATTCTTGGAAAAAGGCTAGGCAGATGATGATGATGGTTAATTCCTGGAAGGCTTACTTACCATAGTGTAATGCCAAGCCTCGACCTCCGCGACATTTCGCCATGAATGATTGTGGCCCCCCCTTGTCTGTGTGGTGCCGAACTTAAAGAATAGCACCACCCCATACTTCCCGTGGGTGTTGTAAAAGGCGACTAAGGTAGACCGGAGATTGGGCAGCAGCGTTCTCTATGCATTACACCATTATACCATACTGCGATCGCCAACCTGCCTGCCAAGCGTGGCGATTATGGCAAACCCCCCCAAAATTGGGGAACGCCTATGTCCAACAGTGGACGTCTTTCGGCTGAAATGATGATTGTGTCGAGATCAATCAAACCCACATTATTATTATTATTTTAAATATTAGCATAGATTATGTAAATAAAATCAAACCCACATATTTAACTCAATCTTTCAAAAAAAACCGGTCAAGAGCGAGTTGGACTCGCGCACCGAGGGTTCCATAACATCCGGGTTTATGCATAAGGTTTATGTTTATGAAATTAAATGTTTTTTTTTTAATTTTTATATTTGAGTTGATTGAATGAAAGGTAAATTGCGGTTTACGATTTATGACGTATTAAAAAAAAAACTACTTACTAGATCTCGTTCAAACCAATTTTCGGTGGAATTTTACATGGTAATGTACATCATATATTTTTTTTAGTTTTATCATTCTCTTATTTTAGAAGTTACAGGGGGGGGGGGGACACATTTTACCACTTTGGAAGTGTCTCTCGCGCAAACTATTCAGTTTAGAAAAAAATGATATTAGAAACCTCAAACATCATTTTTGAAGATATCCATAGATATCCCTCACGTATGGGTTTGATGAAAAAAAATTTTTTGAGTTTCAGTTCTAAATATGGGGAACCCCCAAAATGTATTGTTTTTTTTTCTATTTTTGTGTGAAAATCTTTATGCGGTTCACAGAATACATCTACTTATCAAGTTCAGCTCTTATAGTTCCGGAAAAAAGTGGCTGTGACATACGGACGGACAGACAGACAGACAGACAGATAGACAGACGACAGACATGACGAATCTATGAGGGTTCCGTTTTTTGCCATTTGGCAACGGAACCCTTAAAAGGTCAGATTAAATCAACTAGCAAAATTTTACAACTGTGAAGTGTATCGATATGTTTTGATGTTAATATGGCACGTCGTGTTTTAGAAAAACTATCTCATTGGTGTGAATAACAGTAAACTGTAGCGTTGCCGAATTTTGGGGTAAACTTTATGTAGGGTCCTTGTCCACTCGACCCGCTTAGACTCGACCCGAATAATATTTCTGTTTTGATAGGCTTAATGCCTTTTTTTCCACCGATACGCAGAGAAGAACAAGACACTGGCGATGTTCCACTAAGCAAAACTATTCCTAAAATTTTTGTTCCACTAAGCTAAACTATTCCTACAATTCTTGTTTGACTAAGCTAAACTATTCCTACAATTCTTGTTCCACTAAGCTAAACTATTCCTACAATTCTTGTTTGACTAAGCTAAACTATTCCTACAATTCTTGTTCCACTAAGCTAAACTATTCCTACAATTCTTGTTTGACTAAGCTAAACTATTCCTACAATTCTTGTTCCACTAAGCTAAACTATTCCTACAATTCTTGTTTGACTAAGCTAAACTATTCCTACAATTCTTGTTCCACTAAGCTAAACTATTCCTACAATTCTTGTTCCACTAAGCTAAACTATTCCTACAATTCTTGTTCCACTAAGCTAAATTATTCCTACAATTCTTATTCCACTAAGCTAAACTATTCCTACAATTCTTGTTCCACTAAGGGCTGATTTTTCAATCGACAGATAATTTTTATTCGTGGATTAAAATTGACGTCTGACAGTTTTTGCATGGAAGAATGTCAAAAATTCAAAATTATTCCTCCGATAAAAATTATCTGGAGTTGGAAAAATCAACCCTAAGCTAAACTATTGCTACAATTCTTGCTCCACTAAGCTAAATTATTCCTACAATTCTTGTTCCACTAAGCTAAACCATTCCTACAATTCTTTGTGCCATATTTTGTACAACTGCTTACTATTACACAAAACCATTGCCCTTCTGTTTCAAAGACACTAACTACCTAACAATAAAAAACAAAATTGTGTGTCGAGAGTATCGACAAAAACTACGAAATGGTGTTACCTTCGCCGCGAGCAAACTACTTAACAACTGTGATTCAGCGATCTGTATCCCACCCTCCCATCGCCCCATCCCTGGAAAACGTGTTTGTTCATCGTTTACAGTCCATTGCTGTGTTTGTTCAAAGTGATTGCTTTGTCAGCTATGTGGCGCTTAAATGGTAATGGATTAATTGCGTCGAATATGTTTAGTGGTTTGTGGTGGGTTTAGGCCAAGTTTAGGCAGATTTAGGTATGATTTGAAATAGGATTAAAGGATTTTGGATCCTAAACTTTGAAACATTCTCTAAATGCCATCTTTTAATAATAAATTACTTATTTAAGATATTTTTGTTTGTTTTATTTTTAAGGTAAATAGTATTTATGTAAACCTATAACATGGTTCATTAAGGGACTTACAGGGCCTAAACGCAAAAAACGCAAGTTTTAGAAACAATAAAGTATATGATCGAGTACAGTAAACAAAATCAGAAAAATATATGATATTCTTCAGGATATATGCTAGGTAGATAGTGTGTTGAAAACATAATACAAGAAATGTGATAGAAAAAAGTCACGAAGATACTTCTAAAAGCAACATACTAAAGCACTAGTGTTTTAATTTTTTAGTCCAAATAATAGATTATTGTAAATAGATAATTGCTTCATATTTTGCAATAAATTACCAGCGTTGTGTCATCGCGCTTCTCTTTCTTTTCTATGCAGTCCGATAGTGACCGCGCTTTAAGTCATGTAAGCCCCTTAATTTAATTTTGTCACTATTTCACTTCTAATGTTAAATATTGTTAAGAATTTTACTATCCTATATTAAGCATAACGTATGGTGAGCGTCAAAATGAAGGGACCAAATCTCCAATCTCTGTCATACATATATAGAAAAATAATACCGTTAATCTACTATTTCCTACCTTTGCTATAATTTTAGCTACCTCATCATATACATAATATTTTAACAAAATGCTTGGTCCCTCCATCATGATATCAAGATGGAGGGACCAAACTGATAGGCTACTTCCTGGAATGTTATACCTACTTAGTGTTATAATACCTTAATTCTACCTTAATATTATTGATTTTGGCTGCCCGAAAGATATATCGTTTTAAAGATATCGATTATATAAGTTGGTCCCTCCAAATTGATGATTTAATTGTTTAGTGCAACAGGTAAATGGGCGGTTTATTTTCGATCTTCGAAGGATAAATATTTAATACCTATTTACTACCTTCCAATCATGCAAAATTTCTTACGTTAAAGTTTATTTTAACTAGCCAAAAAAAAAAAAGAAATAAGTAGGTACAACGGACAAATTTTAATCTTAGCAGCATTAATAAAGACGGTTTAAAAAAAAAAGAATAGTACAAAAATATCTAGCTAATAACAAATGTACCTTTAGTTTTTATTTATTACTATTTATTGGTTCATTTTATTTAATTCTCGTAATATCAGTGTAGGTAAACACAAAGAAAAATATTGAAGGTAGCTCTAAAACATAGTCGATGGATTGTATTGTAGTGAGGCTGTTTGCGATAACTGCGTCCTGGCTAAAGGCTCGTTCAAACAGGCGCGACACGCGATAAAATCGCGCGCCACACAAAGGCACCGCAAAGAGCGGTGCCTTTGTGTCGCGCGCGATTATTACAGTGATTTCATTATCATTTTTCCGTAGTTTCTATAACAATAGTTACCCATTTATCATGAAGAGGGGAAGGAAGAGCGCAATATCCCTAAATATTCAGAAAACTGTGTTTACCAACACAGTATTTTTTTAAGCTGTCTTCTGAAGAAAAAATCAACATAGACGAATTCTTAATCAGTCAAAATAAGGAGATAAATATTACAGAATTCTTTCAGTCATTGATTTCATAATAGCGGCGGCCCGCGATTTCGTTCGCTTGAAATCATTTCTTAGTTGACGTCACTTAATTACAATACAGATAGATTAAGTAAATGTGTAATTTTGTTAATTGCAATAAATATAACTGGAATAATAAAACAAATATATTTTATTACGGCCATTCAAATTGCCCCATATAAATTACTGTGAGAAATTTTGCACGATTTGAAGGTAATAAATAGTACCTTCAATATTTTTCTTTGTGTTTACCTACATTGAATATTACGAGAATTAAATAATATGAACCATTACATAGTAATATATAAAACTAAAGATACATTTTATATTAGCTAGATATTATTGTGCTATTTTTATTAAAAAACGCCTTTATTAATGCTACTACGATTAAAATTTGTACGTTGTACCTACTTATTTCTTTTTTTTTTGGCTAGGTAAAATAAACTTTAACGTAAGAAATTTTGCACGAGTAGAAGGTAGTAAATAGGTATTAAATATTTATCCTTCGAAGATCCAAAATAAACCACCCATTTACCTGCTGCACTAAACAATTGAATCATCAATTTGGAGGGACCAACTTATATAATCGATATCTTTAAAACTATATATATTTCGGACAGCCAAAATCAATAATATTAAGGTAGAATTAAGGTTTTATAACACTAAGTAGGTAGAACATTCCAGGGAGTAGCCTATCAGTTTGGTCCCTCCATCTTGTTATCATGATGGAGGGACCAAGCATTTTGTTAAAATATTATGTATATGACGAGGTAGCTAAAATTATAGTTAAGGTAGGAAATAGTAGATTAATGGTATTATTTTTTTATATACATATGTATGACAGACATTGGAGAATTGGTCCCTTCATTTTGACGCTCACAACGTATGAGTTCCTGCCGCCTGTGATACAGGCTTATTTCTATTGAATGTTAATATGTTACCTATGTTAATTCTGAATACTTATTTATTATTATTTAATATTATATTCAATACTAGCTGTGCCCGCGACTTCGTCCGCGTGGAATAGTGACTTTTCGGGCAGCATATTTTGAATTACATATACCGTCTACAGACCGGGCATTTGCTGTCCGAACCCTCTGAGAACTCAGGCGAATTTCAGTGAAAGTCTCAGACTCTAGTGCTTGAGCTTCACGATCGGCAGTGAGACGTATTCCTCGTTCTTCCTGTGTTTCCTGAGACCGAACATTTGCTGTCCGAACCCTCTGAGAACTCAGACGAATTTCCCTATCAGTGAAAGTCTCAGACTCACGCGATAGTGTATGAGCTTCACGATCGGCAGTGAGACGTATTTCCCGTTCGTCCTGTGTCTCCTGGAATCGAGCATTTGTTGTCCGTACTCTCTGGGAGCTCAGGCGGATTTCCCTGACAGCAAAAGTCTCAGACTCACGCGATAGCGCGTGAGCTTCGCGATCGACAGATAAACGTGCCTTTCGTTGTTCCCCGTTTTCCCTATTTCGAGTTGTCATCATTCGAGAACGATTTGAACTCAGTCGAGATTCTCACTGAGTCGAAGTTTCTGCAGCACGAAACCTAGCCTGGTGCAGAGAGCCTTTTGCCTCACGACCTTCCTCAGATTCCTGTGATCGAACTAATCTCATCCTTTTAGCATTTCTGCTACATTGGGAGAGGTTTATTTATTTATTTATTTTGTTAGGGAAAACAAACAATTGTACATTATGTATTACATCTAAGATTACATTGGAAGTGGGTAAATGTACAATCCACAACGTTTCCACAGATTACCTAGGTTAATGATACAGTGAAGACACAAGATTACAAGTTACAGAAAGAAGAAGACAGTAAGAGAATAATGAGGCTGTACTTATTTTAACTAAAACAAAAAGTACTAAATACAATAGTTACGAAAACAAACAAAAAGAAAAGACACTAAACATCACGCAATTGTAGACTATTCACTAAATATTTCTTAAATTTTTGGCGATCTAAAGCGAATATATCCAAATTCACAAAATGTTTATTGTAAATTTTAGCTAGTCTATGGAGAGGCGCTCGTTCACCCGCGTTGGTACGACAAGGTGTCGTGGCAAAAAGCGGGTAAACGCGTACCTCCCGACGAGTAACTGTTCTAGGCACTACATAAAATATATTATTAACTAGGTCTGAGCAATCAATCTTGTTGTGCAACAGATCATGAAGCATCATGGTTTGAAGCAACAGACGCCTTGATTCCAAGGTTAGAAGGTTAAACTTTTGTAGGGACTGAGTGTATGAAGTACGTTCCATATGACATTTAAACTGCATTGATCTTAAGAATTTGCGCTGAACTTTTTCTATAGCAAGATTGTATTTAGCATAATATGGATCCCATATCATGCAGGCGTACTCAATTTGTGGTCGAATCAAGGAATTAAAGAGATGCAGGAAAGTGGCTGGTCGCTTAAAATCTACGGATGATCTCATTACAAGGTGGTACATTTGAAATGCCTTAGCAATAATCTTATCAATGTGTAGATTTAGGTGCAGTTTGCAGTCCAATAGGATACCCAAGTCATTAATCTGAGTCTCTCTTAAAAGTAATTCATTGCATAAAGAATAATTAAAACTAACAACATTTTTATTTTTGGTGAAGTTCAAATACCTACACTTAGCTATACTTAATTTCAATTTATTTATATCACAATAGGCAGATAATCTATTTAAATCCTGTTGTAGAAGATAACATTCATCGATCGTTGCAATTTTCCTATAAACTTTGAGGTCATCAGCATACAATAGAAAATGACTATTATGAAAGCATTCTCTGATGTCATTGATGTAAATTAAAAACAACAAAGGGCCAAGAATTGATCCCTGCGGGACACCGGAGGTAGCAAGGAAGGTGTCGGAATGGTACCCATTGCTCACAACAGTTTGATTGCGGTTATAGATATAAGACTGAAACCAGCGCAGCAAGTTGCCTCTAATGCCGTTGAATGCAATCTTGTTAAGTAATATTGTGTGGTCAACTCTATCGAATGCTTTTTTGAAGTCTGTATAGACGGCGTCTGTTTGCGCTCTCACATCCATATTATTAAACAAGTGATTCGTAAAAATCAGTAAGTTAGTAGCAGTCGATTTATTCTTGACAAAGCCATGTTGCTCAGGAATTAAGTTTTGTTGAATGAAAGGAAAAATTTTTAGATGGACAAGTTTTTCAAATAGCTTAGCTAAAGCACAAAGTAAAGAGATAGGTCTATAATTCTCGACATTTTGTCTGGAGCCACTTTTGTAGACAGGCACTAAATTTGCATTTTTCCAGACAGAAGGAAAAATGCCATCCTGAATGCATTTATTGAATATTAATGTTACAGGTTTACAAATAGTATCTGCAGACCATTTTAGAAAGCAAGGTGGTATTCCATCTGGTCCTTGTCCTTTAGTTATGTCCAAGAGCTGCAACTGTTTGCGAACTAGAGGGAGACTGAAATATAAGCTATGGAGAGAGGTGTGGCCAGCGTCAGATTGATCGGGTGTCGGGCACCAACCAGGACTAAAACAAGTTGGTTCATAGACGGACTGAAAAAATTTTGAAAAAAGGTTACATATTTTGTAAGGGTCACTAGATATATCATTTTTATAAAACATACGAGCTGGGACACCCGACTTGCCACGACGGTTAGCTATGTAAGACCAGAAATGTTTAACGTTAAGGGGAATACTGTCCTCGACACTCTTCATGTAGATGAGATAGCATTTGTTACATTCTACTTTAAAGCGAGCTCTATAAGAGGAAAATACTTCGTAGTCTGATAAGTTTTCATACTTTTTCCACTTACACCAGGCTCTCTTTTTATATTTGAAGATACGAATGAGAGCTTTAGAAAACCAAATAGGGAAATTAGGGTTTTTAGGCTTTGCAAGAGGTACACGGTTTTTTATTATGCCGTATAAGTAGTTATATAAAATGTCTACGCTTTTTTCAGCAGACTGGCCATCCAAAACTAAAACCCAGTCAATTGAATCAATATCTTGGTTAATATGCAGATAGTCGGCCTTACGGAAATTAAATCTTGTGGTATGTTTTGGTGGTAAAAAATTAATATTAATATTAAAAGGAAGCAATGTAAAAAATGGAGGATGGTGATTATCAGCCTGTAGCAGTTCATGGTTGGGTTTGTAGACACGGCAAGTATTATTAGAGAGGAGAAGATCAAGTATACGCCCATTTGAATTAGTAAAGTGATTATATTGCTTCAAATCGTGAACTGTCAGGAAGTCTCTTAAGCGTTGGCAGATGGAAGAGGTGCCAAGGCAAGCTAAGGAGTCTAGACAGGGATCAATTTTCGTCCACTGAGCAATTGGTATGTTATAGTCTCCTAGCAGCAGCAAACCATCAACATTTGTCGAGTTTATTATATAGTCCATATTCTCAAAATGTAAGTTATAAACGCCAAGTGCAGATTGATTAGGTATGTAGGCTGCACTTATGATACTTTGTGTAGTGTTGTTGCTGCTAGGGATTGCGATAACAATATGTTCATAATGTTTGTCAAATGTGCCTTGCATGGGTAGTGGGATACAGACAGGGTTGTATTCCCGCAAAACAGCTACCAGCACGCCTCCTCCGTCAGATTTATTGGTTGCAGATCTGTTACGATCACATCTAAACACAACATAACGATCATCGATAAATTCGCAATTATTTATGGCAGGGATTAACCATGTCTCTGTCAAAATGATAATATCATAACAGTTAGAAAGAATGTTCATGTAAACAGTATTTAGTTTTGTTCGTACACCTCTACTATTTTGGTAGTAGATACTAAGATCATGCGGAGTGTTAGCCATGGTAAGAGTCTTAATCTATAAGAGTTACAAAAGAAAAGAAAAATAAAAAAAAATACAATTAGTCAGTGTTATGAGTGATCTTACGAATATCAGATACGGATTTGATGGCAATCGTAGAAGAGGTTTCACAACGCTTTGCCAGGATGGTGGCATGCTTGACCCATACAAACTTGTAATTATTTTTCTTAGCCGCTTCGCGAGTTTCTCGCAGAAGCTGTTTCTTCGGAAGAGTGAGGTGCTCATTTATGTAGACTGTCTGAGGTGCGCCCGAGACGCCCAGCTGACTGGAAGTAAGTCCTCTCTTTAAACGGTATGCGCTTAGGATATTGTCGCGCAGGGCACGGGTATTAAACTTCGCAATTATATTCTTAGGCTTCTCGTTTGCAGCAGCGTGAGGATCACGGTGTACGGTAGTGATTTCTTCCCGAGATATGGCAACGTTGATGTTTTTACCTATGCCCTCGAGTATAGCGTAAAGATTCTCGTCTCTCCTCTCAGGAACGTTAGATATTTCCAAGTTACATTGCCTGGCTTGTTGCTCGAGGTTATCTATTTTTGCTTCGAGGGCTTTAATTGCACTTTGATTCACAGACCGCTCTTCTAGAATAAGCAGACGTCTTAAATAGTCGTCATATTGGTTCGATATGTATTGAGTCGATGTGTTTAACTCATCGACCTCTTTAGTAAGTTTTGCGAGACCCTCCTTCGTCGCAACACTTTCCAGACGAAGGTGATCTATCTCCTTTTTAGATTCTTTGATGTAGATTTCAAGATCACTCCGAATAGTGCTGATATTATTATTAATAACAACCAAATTGGCATCCAGACCTGTCTTCCACTCGCTGAGAGTATTTTTCAGATCTGTATGAATCAAGGCAAGTTGTACAGTATGGTCGCAGTCAGGCTGTTTACGCTTACGCGACGAAGAAGCGTCAGCTTCCGACGATGAGTGCTTTGCCAGGTCTGGCTCCGAGGTAGACTGTTCATGTCGGAGCGTTGGCTTCGGCGGCGTATGTTTAGTGCAAAACATACTGGTTGGTCCGATCTCGATAGTTGGTAGCAAACAGTATCGTACCCGCACGATTGCTCGTAGTAGATGCGCAGGCGCTACGGCAATGCACTGCAACGTAGGAGTGGGGTGGACGCACAGAGCGGTCGTCGGTTTCGTCGTGCAGTAACTAACCTTGTTGGCGCGGTGGTAGGGCCGCCGACTGCGAATTCGGGCGACGCAAGTTCAAATCGAGGTGGGGCTACACTGAGTTAACACTTAAGAAAACTATTTGTCCTCTTCTAAGACGGCCCTCTGGGCGGGACCAGTCCATTTAATTACTCGAAGAGTAAGTGAGAAACACACTTTAGACTAATTAGCCAATCACAAACGGACACACTCCAGAGAGCCACAACACGTCTGCACTGTATCAGGTCGCACGGACTTAAGGAGGTTGGATCTTCTTCGAGGCATTCTTACAATAAAATAGTACTTACTACTTAACATACAGTTATTTAGTAAACACGTACTATCGTAAACAATTAAATTATAAATACTTACAGATTATTATACAGTCTAAAATTATCACAGTTTAAGTAATAAGTGTTAAGACGTGTAAACCAAACGTCATTATCATCATCATTTCAGCCGATAGACGTCCACTGCTGGACATAGGCCTCCCCCAATTTTGGGGGGGTTTGCCATAATCGCCACGCTTGGCGCGCTATGGTGGTGGAATGAATAGAGAACGCTGCTGCCCATTCTCCGGTGAGACCCTTAGTCGCCTTTTACGACACCCACGGGAAGTAAGGGGTGGTGCTATTATTACACAGACAAACGTACTAACTTTATAAAACAAAAGAATTGCTAGAAAAAATAATTACTAACCTAAGCTAATGAACTTGTAATTAATAAAGAAAATCAAGAAAAGAAATGCCTAACCTATACCAAATACTTATAATATTTATATACAAACCCTAAATACAAATTAAGATAAGTATACCGAAAATCAGGAAAAGAAATGCCTAACCAATAATAAATGCTTACAATATTTATTTACAAAACCCTAAATAAAAATTAAGATAAGTAAATACCCAATAATCAAGGAAAGAACCGCCTAACCTATACCAAATACTTACAAAATTTTAAAGAAAATTAAGAAAAAGAACCTAACCTACAAACCCTAAAATATAAATAAATGAAATATGCAAACAGTCAGTATTCAAGTGAATCGCAATAATCGGATCCAACTATTCGCCTATACTCTCCAGGATACGTGCGTTCGCTACGAATAACTGAATCCTTATGGCAGCGGCGCGTTTTCTTTTGAAATGGTCATCTCGCAGTTCAACCTGAGGGGTTGTCGACTGCTTAACCTGGCTTTCCTGTGGATGCCTCAATAAATTAAGGCCTCCAGCCAGGGCATAATACACAACTTAACCACACAATATAAACTTAAAAACTAAGCGACTACACGCTAAGGGCACCCCCTGTGGGGTACGGACCTCGGCTTAGGGCGTCGCTGGGAGAGGGCAGCAAGGGACAGGCTGGATCGGAATTATGGCAGCGGCGCGGCTCTCAGCGCGCTTTATACAAGGTGTAACGGAAAGGGGGTATCAACCCTGAAGGAGGTGAATGTGCTCATGAAACTGAACAAATTTCCCCAAAGAACATAGGTCGAAATATGAAAAAAATATTTGGACCTCCCATAGTAATAGTAAATCATTGATGTGCTATTACTATGGGAGGTTCAAATTTTTTTTTTCATCTTCATTCACCTCCTTCAGGGTTGATACCCCCTTTCCGTTACACCTTGTATATATAGCCACGGACGCGCAGGCGCGAGGCGTTTACGTACTCTGATAGAATACCTTAACAAATGTTCGCCGTGATTCTTTAAATTGACATAACTTTTTTATTTATGAACCGATTGACATGAAATAAACACTAAATGTTAGGTGAAGCTTACTACAATATATTAGTGAAAACCGCATCTAAATCGAATAAGCCGTTTCTGATATTAGCGTGCACAAACACAGCAGACAAACAGACAAACAGATAAACAGACAAAAAAAAATTAATTACATTTTCGGGTTCGGCATCGATATAATAACAACCCCTGCTACTTTTTTTAAATATATTTCCATTGTACAGACACCACTTTTCTACAATTTTATTATATGTATATAGATAGATTAGTCTGTGTGGTGCCGGACTTAAAGAATAGCACCACCCCATACTTCCCGTGCCGTAAAAGGCGACTAAGGGGCGTACCGGAGAATGGGCAGCAGCGTTCTCTATTTAATATTTATGTATTATAAAATAAATTATCTTAATAAAAAGCTATTTCTCTAAAAAAATATCTTAACTCTTCAACATTGTCTTAAAACTGAGTTACTAAAACCTAAAACCCCTATTATTTTTATACTAAAAGTGAATAACAACTTCAAAGCTAGCACTGACCGTTAATATGGCTTAAAGTTAGTCACAAGTTACCGGAAAATGAAAAAACTTTCGCTCGGACGCAGTCAGAAGCCTCTAGACTTCATGTGGGAAGACTCTTCTGTCCAGCATCCTTTGTGGTGTGGTTTTATAAGTTTTGGAATTGTTTGAAGTTACTGTTGGAGGAAGAAAAATTGAAATAGGTAGGTTGTAATGTGAGAGCAAAATAGATATGGGGTTTAAACCTTCGTATATATCTAGGGTGCCCTAGATAATATATATGAAGGTTTAAATCCCTTTTAGGTAAAGGAAATGCCTTTTGAATAACTTTTTCATTCATAACCATTCGACAGGTTATCGTATCAATAATGACACATTTTCAATGAGTAATTTACCTTGATCCCGACAGTAAATAGCTATCGTAAGAATGGCGGCCGTCTATTCAATTTAAATTTACAAAATTTACAAGGTTTTGAATTTGTGATCAGCCTTTAAAGGACTCTTTTGATAACATTAATTGATGTTCGATTCAACGCGGAAGCGTACCGAACGGTTGTGAATAGCTATGCAGCCGGTCGATTCTGTAAAAATCTCACGGTGAAAACTTAGGTGAAGTGAGTTTGTTTTTGCTCGGAATTGACACTATTGACAGCTCACTCCACGCTCACTTCACCTAAGTTTTCACTGTGAGATTTTTACAGAATAGCACCGCTGGATACTTACTAGTAAGAATTGTCAACATGTGTCCACAATATATTAGAAATGCTACGTAATTTTGAGACGAAACCTCCCTAAACGCTTACATATTGGAAACGTCCAAATTGCGGCAAACACCCAGTATTTTGTGGTAGCAGCTCGCGAACCTAATTCATTCGTCCAATGTAATGCATCCGCTGCAACAAAGCGACCCACATATTGCAACAGCGATGAAAGCGCTGTAGCTGCTGAATGTTACTGGGGATTAGTTTTGTGATTGGCTTTTCGGCGAAGCGTATTGGCTGTCGGAACTGTAAAAATTAAACTGTTCGAAATTAAAAGTTCTCTTCTTTTATAGAACGTGCGTCGCTCGAAATGAGTCGCGGAACTTGATTTGCATAATAGGCGAGAACTCATTTAACGTCGAGTGTGGTGCTAGCTGCAATATTATATGAAACTGAATACAACGTAATATCGGCTACTTATTTTGAGCATTATTCTGTCATTGCTCCACTTTTGCCATTAGCGAAAGACAGAAAAAGACAAAAGAAAAGCAGATAATACCTATACGTAGTTGTTTGATGCACACCACATGCCCTAACAAATAAATACAAATGACCTTACAGGAACTGCCCAAGAGACTCTGAAACGATACTGGCTGCGTACATTACTCTGAGTATACACTAATGTGTTAGTATGGCGGCAAATGAGGACTCGGCAAGGTAAACTAACAAAGGTGTTACTTGAAAGTAGGCACTTGTCCTTATTCGTAAGTGGTAGTTTATTCTCCAATAACCTAAAGAGAATGTTTATTTTTCTTGGGGGAGTATCCTTTAAATATTACATGTTGAAGATAGTGCCATCCTATTTCAAAGGGCAACTTATAAACCTAAAATATTACTGAAAAGTTTAGTTCACATAGGTACGCCAGTTTTTTTTTTTTTTTTGGATGGGAAATCATCAAATGACTCCTCCCGCTCTGGGTGGAGCGGAAGGGAGTGTCAGACTCTTACTGACTAAAACCCACCCGTGTTCCTTCTTTAGCCCTTTATGTTCCGGGCCAGCGGTAACTCTTTCGGACAATCCCACTGGCCCGGCAGGCTTCGGCCCTAAGGGGCCCCTCCTCGATGCTGACATCTCTTTGAGGCGCGCGTGGGACACGTACGCGCCGTCCGGCACGGGCCTGGTCCTGATCGGACGGTGAGCTACCCATTACTCTCCGCCCGCAGGCCCGCGCCTACGGTGGCCGGGAGTCATCACGCGGCTCCCGACGCCTGGAGCGCCTCCCGCGGCGGCTGGGACGGGAGGCTCTCTCCCTGAGCCGTCCCGCCACCTCCTGTGCTAGCATGACTGCTTCGCAGAAGGAGGTGACTGCCTCCCACTCCCTCTCGCCCCGGACCATAGCTTGCACCAGGGCCGGACGCGAGAGGTCGCCGCTGCTGCCGATCGCCTCTACGAGGACACGGCGGTGCTCCGCCCATGCGGGGCAGACCTCCACCGTGTGCTCCACCGTGTCCTCTGGGTCACATAGGTACGCTTGATTGTCTTTTTCCATTATGCACTTAACCTCAATTAGGAAAAAAGGAACAATCAGGCATAATAGCTGTAGCAAACTAAGTTATCATATAAGTACTTAAATATTCCACACCTACTAACAAACGTTACACTTAATGCGATAACCGTGAAAGTTCTCCACAACTGCTCCGAGACCCATTGCTCCTGCTATTACCGTCTGAAAACCAGGAAGCCATGAATTTAACACCCGACCGAATTAAGTAGACATGAGAACAGTTATGAAGACTTGGGTGAACATATCGTTTTCATTTATCTGTTTATTGCAGACTTTAGAGAAGTGAAATTAGTACGACTCTTTTATGAGTGGTTTGAACGTTATGCATGTAATCCTAAGCTAATAATGTGTTGCTTTTGTAGTACAACCCGTCCGACTTAACTGTGCACTTGGCGCTGTGACGTTACTCTGACGTACTGTTTGAAAAAAAAGGTTTACTTCGTAAAAATATATTTTACGATTTTTTTTTTCAACATAAGCATGTTGAAAAAAAAAATCGTAGCAGGTATAGTTTTTATCGTAATGATAATTATAAACATTTCGCGCATAAACGTATTCCAGCAAGGTGCACACTTAAGTCGGACGGGTTATACCTGGCTTCCGTACAAACTGGTACAAACTAAATAAAAATAGGTAGATCCTAATTTTATTTTGTTTATACTTTGGCTCAATATGACTGTGAAAATAGAAAAGGTGGAAGGCGGTGGGACAACTGCTTAATGGTCCACTTTTTCTATTTCAAAAGTTCGCCAATTCAAGATTTGTAACTTAATCTCTAACGTCATGTCATCCATTAATTATGTAATATCATAATAGTATACCGACATTTTCTTAGAAAATCCACAACATAGTCCTATAAACAAGCTTTTAACACTTCCTTGTAAATGTACCTGAAACATAAACAAAGATTACATGGTCAACACAAATTGAATTTAATATGAGCAGTTTTGTGAGTAAGTTGTATTAATTGCTCAATAGCCCGGGGTTCGTGCCCAGCCTTAATCGCTGGGGCTATTATTTATATTTACTGCCTCCCTTGCACTACTACGGTCGCTATATCTTACGCTTTCTCGGGATTTGCGATAGTTTGTAGCTGTACAGCGATTTTGCTTTTAATGAGAATGTTGGTATCTTTAAATCTTTATACATTATAATATTTATTTATTTATTTATTTATAGGAGAACCAACAGCTATAACAAAAGCATAACAATAGTAAAAGAGACATAAAGCCAATTACAGGTTCTCACGGGTAAAAACAGAAAATGTAGTAGAAATCTTAGGATCACTAACAAGCACTATAAAAAGGAATACAAATATAAGGTATATAAACACTAAGCACTTTTAAAAAAGTCAGCGTTCAGCCGAGTGCGTGCAGAATAGGGTTTGATGGTAAATGGGTCAAATGAGAACTTTTTGCAAAGAATATTAAAATCTTTACTCGCTCGCAACATGTATGAGTTTTGCCTGTAGTTAGAAGAGGAAAAAGGAATGGAAATCGGCGGATTAAATCTAACTGATCTCTAGGGTACATTGAAACGCAGTCTATGCAGGAGATCAGGACAGTCAATTTCGTTAGATAAATTTTTTAAAAGAAAAGTGCAATCTGCTAGTCGACGACGATTAATAAGTGGCTGCAGGTGAAATTTCTTGCAAAGATTTATGTAATCATCAGAATGGTATGGTATACGTAGCCGAAAACATAGAAACCGAATAAATCGTTTTTTTATCTATCTTGATAGGAACCTATTGGCTTTGTCGACGGTCTTTTAATAAAAATACACCCACTGCCGTATCTCTAGCCTATCAGCGTATTACGTTGACGTCGTGGTGGGGCTTGCCTACTCCGAACTCTGGGCCAGTACTGGAAGAGCTTACTTTACTGGAACAGGTGAGGGTGAGGAGCCAGACCAAGAGAGATACAGAAACCCGCAGGGCAGCATGTGGCGAGCTGTTGGGCGGTAGCTACACAACGGACCCTAACACCCGGGAGACGTCTTGTTCCTCACCTCTGGCTTGCCTTTATTGGCCGGCTGGAGTGAACAATGACGAGGAACAGAGCTCCCACCTCATTCTTGCCTTTATTGGCCGGCTTGAGTGGAGATTCGCAAAAGCAAACGTGAACGGAGGAACGAAGTATTCCAGTAAGATGCTGGTAGGGATCTTGATTTCTCATAAGCACCTCAGGACATGTTGCCCCCTTGTCGCTATGACACTATGTGCTAGCGACCGTTTTCAGGGGCCTACACAAGTAGGTATTGTAGCACATACAAGTAGCACTTTCTAGCTAGCAAGGTCATGCGTTGTAATGTATGATACTTCACACAAGTAGGTACTGTATCACATACAAGTAGCATTTACATACAGCACACACACACTTACCAGCAGAAACACTTGCAATGTAAATTAATCAAGGTTGGTAGGGGTAAGGTTGGGTAGGTTGGGTTGGTTAGGAGGTTTCGATTAATCAAGGTCATGCGTTGTAATGTAAACAATATTAATATTATCCAACCTATGGCCTACTTTGTATGAGGTAGGGCTCAAGACGTATTAAATAAAACAACATAATAATACTTAAATAACTCGATTACAAAAACCATTCTCTCAGAACATTATTCCAATGAAATTTTAGCAATCTTCATATGACCTCAGTACATAGGTTACCTACTTACTAAGACACACACTAACTGTTTTAATTGTAATACGTTCTTAATTACGTAAGAGGGACCCTATGATAAGAAGACAATACCTTAATAAACTTAATTGAATAGTGCACTTTGAAACAAACAACAATAGTAACTCTTGAGTGTGTCCAGTACATAACTTGGGTACAGGTCACGGGCCAGTAGTATATAACACAAAGGAAACGGAAAAGTTTCAAAGATTAATGTATTAAGTACCTTCGATATTAGTTTGGAAGCACAACTCTACCTCGCGTTATTTCGAGAATTACGAGGAAAATAAACAAAGTTTGGACATCACCAGCTTACAATCAGCTAAATTTAATAGCGCTCTGTTAAAGCCATTTGAAATATTGGTATTAGCGTTCTGTTATAGCCATTTGAAATATTGGTATGAAAACGAAACAAATTTTGTGAAGTGGACATACACTCTCGGAAGCATACAGGCTGGAGAGCGGGGTGAGACAAGGACTGACCTCTCCCAAGCTCTTCAACATGTATGTTAACGAACTCATTGTTGAGCTCAGTAGCAAGCGCGTCGGTTGCTCGATAGATGGCGTTTGCATTAACAATATAAGCTACGCGGACGATAAGGTGCTGCTGAGCCCGACGGAGGGTGTCTCGGGGAGTTGTTAAAGGTGTGTAAGGCCTATGCTGGTGAACATGGCCTTTTATATAATGTACTGAAGAGTGAATACATGGTGTTTAAGGCCGCCGGTAGATGTCCTGATCATTCTCATAATATTACCCTAAATGGCTTAAGCATGAATCGTGTCGTGAAGTTTAAATATCTGGGACATTTCCTTACCGACGGCCTTCAGGACGATGTAGACATTGAGAGGGAGCGAGGGCTCTGGCGGTCAGAGGTAATATGCTGGCCCGCAGATTCTCCCGTTGTTCTGACCAAGTCAAAGTTACGCTTTTTAAGGCATATTGTCGGAGCTTTTACACTGGAAGTCTGTGGGTCTGTCATGCCAAAAGATTGCTAGATGCCCTTCGCGTCCAGTATAATAATATCTTCAGGATGATGTTGGGGCTGCCACGTTCGCGTTGTTTCTCACTGATGGCTTTCATGTCATCATTCGCGAAAGGACGGTATCCTTGATCTGCAGAATGCGTGGCAGCCGCAACGTAATCTTGAAGACTGTGGCTGATAGGGTATCATCTCCGCTGTGTGGGTCCCTTATTAAATCGGTCATTTAATTATAATTTTAATTTGCATTTTCCATTTACATTTTAATTTTGTTGTCGATTTTAATTTTGATTCTTATTTTTCATTTTTAATTTTCATTTTAATTTTTATTGTCACTTATGTAATATTGTTATTTATAATGTACCTACCTATCGAATATAATCGATATCTGAATATAAAAATATTTTATTTATTTTTTTATTTATTTCATACAACTTATTGTCAAAGAATATTTGTGATTTCAATGTGTGGAAAATGTAATTGGAATTGTAATTGTTCGCCTCTAAGGACTTACGTAAGCGATCGCGTGGGGTATGTGACGCCACTCAATTTTTATTCAATTCAATTCAATTCTATTTATTTATTTTTCAAGCATCACGACTCATTTGTTAGTAAATACTTATCCTATGTTAGTAATTACTTATTAACTTTTACATTCTAAACAAAAACAAAACACACATTTCTATATAATACAAAAAGCGGCAGTACTGTCCGACGCTTCACCGCGGCTGCACCATTCCATGGCAAATAGCGCAGCAGCGATTCGCATACGGACAGTCCAGCCTGCTCGACATTAGCGACATGATACTGTTGTTGCTGCCCCACACCCCACGCACCAGGGACGCACAGTGCTTACGCATTGTGGCAAAGGAACAGTTCACATGTGCGTCCGCGAACATCCCTGATGCGCTGCAGTGCGGGGCAGTCTCAACAGCGCCCAGAACGCGTTGTTGTTTTGCACGCGGAGGGCACTGTACGATTTTTGAGTATACCTAGCCCACAGGCAGCTCGTGTAAAACGTTTTGCAGTACGCTCTGAAAAGAGTAATTTTGACGCTTACTGTACAACTAGCAAACCTGCGAGCCAGCATGTTCGCTCTAATCGACAAGGCCCTCCGCGCCCGCTCGATGTTGTCATCGTCCCTGAGATCAGGGGTAAGTATGTGACCAAGATATTTGAACTTGTATGCCCTCTCTAATGGCATACCATTAAGGTAAATTGGTGGTATATAAACAGGATACCTACCCCTGGCCCCAAAGACCATAAATTCAGCAGCACCTAGTCGTCTGCGTAGCTGATATTACTAACGCAGACTCCATCTATATGACAACCGATCCTGATGCTGCTGAGCGTACCAATCAACCCGTCGACATATAGGTTAAAGAGCGTTGGTGAGCTCAAACTCCCCTGTCTCTCCCCGCACTCCAACCCATACGGATCAGACAAAGCTCCTGCACATCGCACATTGTTGACCTGGCTTCTATACCAATAATGAAAGATGTTGATTATTACAGGTGGAACACGAGCTTTTTCAAGTTTATCCCATAGGATATCATAAGAAACCAGGTCAAATGCTTTGGGCAGGTCCAGGAAGCAGGCGTAATCAGGAGTGCTGCGGTCGGTGTAGTATGTGACAGCATGCTTAAAAGACAACACAGCGCTTTCCGTTGATAGTGCAGGTCTGAACCCGACTGGTTATCATGAAGTGTTATACAAGGTGTTGATTTGCATCCTAGTCAAATTCAAGGACGTAATTATGCTAATGATTCTCGACCCAAATCAACAATAAAATGAGTAGGTATTTTTTTTTTCTTTTTAAGGAAATTCGTAAGTGTGAACCAGCCGTTTTTAAACGCGGACCGTCTGTTACTAGCCCTATAACCGCGCATCACACACACACAAATGCAAACCATAATGCAACGCTCATTCGATAAATTCGTAGGTAATCAATCCCATCCCCCAATCACACTCTCCCGCGCCGCTCGTAGCCACGCCCCCTCTGCCCCGCCGGCGCCGGGGCGCCGGCGCCGTCAGTGTGATTGAACTCGCCGAAGTGTTCGCGAGTGCGCTTTGCGAATTTCCGTACATCGAGACATAGTTACAAAGTGTGATGACGGACAATTACTCAAATGCCGAGTTGGTGGAGATGGTCGCCATCAGTGGAGACAGCCTACGTGGAGCCATCCGGATGTTCGTGGAAATGTATCCCGATCGGGAACCCCCGTCACAGAGCGTCATGCTGGCTGCTACGCAGAGACTGCGAGATCATCGGCAGTTTGACGTTCCCCGGCATGCTCAAGCTCGCGGCAGCGTAGGCTTGCCTGTCGCCTTGCAGGAAGACATCCTGGAATACTTCCAGCGAGACCCACGGGCAAGCACGCGGGAGGCTGGTCAACGCTTTGGAGTGCACCACACTACAGTGTGGCGCCTACTGAAGCGTGAGTTGCAACACCCATTTCACTACCGCAAGGCACAAGACATTCACCCAGGTGATAATGCCGTGCGGGTTAAATTTTGGTCGCTGGTTCCTGGAACACCAAGACGCCAACATCCTGTGGACGGACGAGTGTTTACCTAAGAATTGAAAGTAAGTATACCACGTACTTACACTTAACTAGCACGTCTTTCCATTTCATCAAACGTAGAAAACATCATTTTTAGACTTAGTAGATCGGTACACTAACTAAGGTAGGTATTATTGCCGGCCCTAAGCCCGTTAAGTAGGAAGGAAAGTTTCAAATCAACCAATTTAATCCACAAATAAAAACAAAATCACTACGAAAACTTTAGGTTGAAGGATATTATTAATCATCTGATAACAGGTCAGTGAACTTTTCTTTGGCGCACTAGTATTGAGATGAGATGATGATATCACACTCAAAAATGAGTTAATTATCAAGCGAAATTTATGACAATAATGTAGGTGATTTTCGAAATAAAGTTAGGTAAAATTATTGCTACCGGTCATTGCTCCGCGGCGCGACGGCGCTACCATTTCGGGGAAAAACAGCTGCATGCATTGTCGCTGTGTGCGTAGTCGGGTGATTCTGTTTTATTTGTATTGAATTAAGGGTGTAATTCTGAAATACTGTTAAATTTCAACAACAAAAAAAGCAGCGCTTACTAGTTATTGCCCCATAACGTACTTCAATTGATTATTTATGTATTTTATGACAACCTCCTGAACAACGAACGAGGATGCAAATCAACATATTGTATATTTATTTAATTGTCTATGCTTACATGCTGCCAAATACCTTAGATATAACAGTTGCTTATGAGATAGGCCTATAGTTATTTCTATCGGCAAGATCACCAGACTTATTTTTCGCTATGGGCATTACCACAGGCCGTATCATCTCCCCAGCATATGCCTGGGGATACGATACGGACTGTGGTGTGCTGTGAATGGTAACCATCTGACACGCATAAACTATACAATATGGTCAGAACTCTAGATAGATGATGACCAGCATATTTGAGCTTAATGCTGAGCCCGTCATGTCCAGGAGATTTACCACACGTCATGGATTTTATTATTTGCTTAATCTATTTCAACTTACACTTTAATTCTAGTTCCCTGCCAGGCTCAACATTCAGTACAGACTGAGAAGGTCCTAGTGGAGACTCCACAAAAAAGTGTTCCTTAAAGAGGTTGGAAATCTGCTAAGGTTCACTTAGGCCACCGATGCTCACAGGGAGACTCGGCTTCCTGTGCAACTTATTCGTGTTGTTTTGACTGGTGTGAGGCTAGAATGTCCATCTTAATTTGGTCTTGCCTACCCTGATACCACTTCAAACGTGATTTAAAAACTCTCCTAGCGTCACACATTTGGTTGTAGATATAACCGGAAGCAGGTTTGTTGTACCAAACCCACAGCATAAATTTACTCCGGGCCTCCCTGTGCTCCCCCGCCACGTGTTTCTTCCAGCCCACCACTTTCCTTCTTGACATAGGCCTACTTGTTTCTCTGCCAACGACCGCAGCCTCACACAAGGCCTGAACAATATCAGCGTACAAGTTATCTATAATTTTACTATGGCTACCAAGATTACAGGTGTTATCACAACAACTACGTAATTCTAAAGGAAAATCAATCTTTCGATCAAATCAATCGATCCTTGTAGTTATTTTATTAAACGTTTTATATTTACCATAGGGTCTAACTAGTTTGTGCCCGCGACTTCGTCCGCGTGAAATTTTACCCTCCCCCTATTCACCCTCTTAGGGGTGGAATTAGGAAAAAATGGATACCAAGGTACCTACTCTTCACAAAGAACGCACCCTCCAAATTTCATGTCTTTAGGACCAGCGGTTTAGATTGTGCGGTGATATGTCAGTCAGTCAGGACTTTGAATTTTATATAGGTCTACTTAAGTATAAATACAGAGTTTCGATTCGAGTTAATCGGACCGCGTGTTAAAATTCTTCTATACAAATTTTGACACCCCCAATCCCCCCCAATAGTTTAGAAAAACAAAAAATGCCAAACTTCATAATTTACCTAGATCCGTATGCGTGACAAGTTTCAAGTTTATTAACCAAATGAATAAGATTTTTCATATACACTGTGTTCCCGCTTTTCACTCCCACAGGGGTAGAATTTGAAAAATCGTTTAGGGTGTGTTCATTACTTGACTCAAAGATTATTTATACGAATTTTCGAGTTAATCAAGCCACGCAGTAAAACCCTCCCCTGATAAAATGATAAATGATAAATGATTTATTTTTTGTAAGTAGGTTTTTACAAACACTTTTACACGTCATCATATTTTTTAAACTAGATGTGGTCGGCGTTTCCTATCTGACTACTCTGAGAAGAAAGGCCGAAACAAACTCAGAGGTCACAGTCTCTTTTAAAGTCCAGACAAAATCTTGGTCAGATCGTGTGAAGACCATGTAGATTGATGTCTGAAATGGTCTTTTGAGGAAAGAACCACACAGATTGAGCGGACCTGTCCAATCAGTGCACGCATTTGTCAAAAATCGTGCAGCTCGACTCAGAAATGAGGAGCTCAACGATTCGACGAACAATACCAAAGAAAGGACATTTGGGTAGGCCGCGTAAATTACTCAAACTGCCAGATCATGATTAGAACTAAGAAGGAAAACAGAAAAAAAAATGACCCACATAGTCCTCACATTCACAATAATTAAATGAAAAGAAAAAAAAAACCTTTACAAAGTAAATATTCATGTCATTGTCTAAATAAAATTCATCAATGTCAATGTGTATATAAAAATCCGGACATAATCTTTGAGGACCATGTAGATTAGTGTCTGAAAAGATCTTTTGAGGGAAGAACCACACAGATTGAGTGGACCTGTCCAGTCAGTGCACGCATTTGTCAGTAACCGTGCAGCTCAACTCAGAACTTCAGGAGCTCAACGATTCGACGAACAATACCAAAGACAGGACATTTGGGTAGGCCGCATAAACTACTCAAACTGCCAGACCACGATTAAAATGTAAACAATGACCCACATAGTCCTCACATTCACAATAATTAAAATAATATAAAACTTTATACAGTAAATGTACATGTCATTGTGTAAGTAAATAGATACTTAAAAAAAAAAAATATTAAAGTGTAAAAATTGCAAAATAATATTCACTGTCTAAACCCATTGGAGCAGCTCAATCCCAAGCTTTTTTGTCCTCAAAGTCTTTTACAGTATAATAGGCTTTCTGGCATAGTTTTCGCTTTATAAAAGCTTTGAATTTATTTAGGCTTAGTTCTTGAATGTGGCTAGGAAGTTTATTATAAAAGCGTATACATTGGCATCTAAACGAGCCACCTATTTTCTTGAGCCTTGTTGTAGGAACAACAAATTTGTGTTTGTTCCTAGTATTTATGTTATGGATATCACTGTATTTTTTAAACAGATTAATATTTTTATGTGCATACAAAAGATTATCATAAATGTACTGAGAAGGCACAGTCATTATATTAATCTCTTTAAATTTGTCTCTGAGGGAGTGTCTAGGACTTAATTTATAAATAGAACGAATTGCCCTTTTTTGTAAAATAAAAATTGTCTGAATATCGGCGGCATTTCCCCACAACAGAATACCGTACGACATCACACTATGAAAATAACTAAAGTAAACTAAACGGGCTGTCTCTAGATCAGTCAAATCACGAATTTTCCTAACGGCGTATGCTGCAGAGCTAAGCTTTTTTGACAATTTATGTATATGGGGGCCCCATTGAAGCTTGGCATCCAACGTTATGCCTAAGAATACTGTGGTATCTTCGGGTTTTAACTCTTCATCCTTAATGAGAACACTAGTTTCTACTGGTCTAACGTGGGGTATCGTAAACTTAATACATTTCGGTTTTTTTCCGTTAAGAAGTAGGTTATTGACATTAAACCAGTTAACTACTTTTGCAAGGGCGTTATTTACATTGTCAGTAACCAGCTGCTGACGTTTGATTTTAAACAAAAGAGAAGTGTCATCTGCAAACAACACTATATCATGATTATCCTTTATGAGGTATGGCAAGTCATTGATATAAATAAGGAACAAGAAAGGACCATGAATTAAGCCCTGGGGGACTCCCATTCTTACTACAGATCCGGGTGACCTTTTTCCGTTAACATCAACTCTCTGAATCCTATCACTCAAATAAGAAGTAAGAAGATCCAGAGAGGCGTTCCGGATTCCGTAGTGGTGCAGTTTCCTGATTAATGTGTCATGAAGAACACAATCGAATGCCTTGGACAAATCGCAAAAGACGCCCAAGGCATCGCATTTGTCCTCCCATGCATTATAAATATGTCCTAAAAGTTCAACTCCTGCATCGGTAGTCGAACGACCCCTTGTAAAACCGAACTGTTTATTATGCAGTAATTTATTGTTATTAAAAAATCTTTGCAATTGATTCAAAATAAGTTTTTCAAAATTTTTACTAAAGGTAGGTAGTACTGAAATAGGTCGATAATTAGTAGGGTCTGATGTACTACCCGATTTAAACAACGGTATTATTTTACTGTTTTTCATAAGATCAGGAAACTCACCACGGTCAATACAATTATTAAATATAACAGCTAAAGTAGGTGCTACAATGTTTATAATCGACTTAGCAACATCCACAGAATTACCCCATAGATCTGCGGTCTTTTTAACATTTAACGTGTGAAAGGTTTTAATTATATCGTTACAGGTTACATATTCAAAGTGAAATTCAGAATCACAAACTGAAACGTTTTCTTTAAGTAAAGACTCTGCGGCAGCGGGTGATGAGTTAAGAGATTTAGTAGTTAATACTGGAATCTCTGCAAAGAAATTTTCAAAGGCCGCGGCGACTTGAGAATCTGATTTATTATATTGTCATCAATAGCAAGGCTGTAGTCACTACTTCGGGTGCATGACCTTCCCGTTTCGCTATTAATGACATTCCAAGTCGTTTTAATAATGTTGCTACTATTTTTAATTTTTGAACTCAAATAACGTGACTTGGCAATACTACAAACTTTTTAAAATATTTTAGAATAATTCTTAACATATAAATTAAATTCAGCAGTGTTTATACAAATCTGTTCTTCATATAATTCATAAAGTCGTTTTCTACTTTTTAACCGACTTCTAAAAAAGGAGGAGGTTCTCAATTCGGATGTTTGTTTTTTTTTTTTTTTTTATGTTTGTTCGCGCATAACTCCGTCGCTTGCCAACCGATTTAAAAAATCCTTTTTTTGTTGGAAAGGGTATGCTTCCCAAATGGTCCCATGAAAATTTTATCGAAATCGGTGAAGCAGTTTTTGAAAAATCAACAAAAACCTAAAAATTTATCTACATTAACGATCTTTTCATATTTCATAACTCCGTCATTTACGAACCGATTTGGAAAATACTTTTTTGAGCATTTTCTCTCGAAAATCATCATTTGGTAAAGTGGAGCTGATGATAAAGACCACAGATGGCTATCGGAACTACTCAATGACAAATATTTCACGGGTTGCGATTCGATTACTTTAATATGGTTGCTAAGCAATTTATGCTCTTTACAAGCTCCATTTCACCATATGCAATGGTGAAATGGAGCTAATGGTGACTTCCCAAACAGCTCCAGTTCTCCTGGCTTATGGGAACTCCTCAACAATTAACGTCCCTGCATCGGGTAAAGCAATATTTTGTAAAAGGTGATAAGCAGTTGACATTAGGCTATTGTAACTTAAATAAATTACAAACTGACTCACTAAAAAGTGAAAAATAAAAACTTTTTTACAAAAAAAAACAACCGACTTCCGAAAAACACTATAAAGTGAAAAATAACTTTAATTTCGGAAGTCGGTGGCAAAAAACTAAAATACAAATCCAAAGACACCGACTTCCGAAATTAAAGTTATTTTTCACTTTATAGTGTTTTTCGGAAGTCGGTTGTTTTTTTTTTATGTATACCAATGGTGGCCCAGTCACTGAAGGAAGCGTTACTATTAACCGATAATCTTTTTGGAATAAAAGTGTTATCAAATTGTGTGCAATACATATTAAAAAAAACATTATATTGTTGATTAGGGTCATCATTAGTGAATAAAAGTGGTAATTTACCCAAGAGTTTAGTTTTAAATGTTTCCAAGCGATTAGTTGTTTTTGGGTTAAAAGTGATATCTTTTTTAGTAACTTTTTTGTTGTAATTTGGAATACTGATCAATTGTCCGCAATGATCTGAGTCTATTAAGTTAATAATTTCTTTGTGGGTCGGTATAACATCTGTATAAATGTTATCTAGGCATGTGGCACTAGTAGGAGTTATTCTAGTGGGCTCTAAAAATTGGTTAGCAAGATTGTATGACTGAAACAAACTTATAATTTCAGTACTTAACCCAGAATTTTCTAATAAATTAACATTAAAATCACCACAAGTGATGATAGACTTCTTTGTATTACAGATTTTGTGCAACACTTCATCCATAACTTTTTCAAAACAATCATACAATCCTGAAGGTGGTCTGTATACACTTAATATAATGAACTGCTCCAATTCTATACAGGCTATTTCAATTGTTCGCTCAACAGAGAGGCTTACGATATCCTTTCGGTCCTTAAACTTAAGCTGGTTATTTATTAAAATTAATGAGTCACCATGTATAGCATTTACTCTGCTGAATGAACTACCAACCTGGTGATTACTAAAATTGAACATGAACTGGTGGCTTTTAAGCCAATGTTCTGTCAAACAAAGAATATCTATATTGTTACAATTTTCAGGAATAATTCTACTTCTAAGTCTTTGTTTAAAAATCCTTGAATATTTTGATGCACCAGATTGATACTATTTAATTTTTTTACACTTTCATTTGACTTATTATTTGCCTTAGTTACATTTTTGCAAGAGGTTGCCTCTATTGTCTTAATGTCTAATTTAAATGATGATTAATGTCATTAATTTTGACCAAATTATTGGCAGAATACTTTAAAAAGTCATTGCATTGCTCAATAGGAGCAATTTGTTTAGCCAAATGTTTGGCTGAAATTGAAAATAAAATATGATAGCGACACAGCTATCTGTCTTTTAAGACAGTTAGAAAGATAGTACATAACAATATTGTATCTATCTTTTGTCAAATATAAATTATTACCAACATAATAGTTAGTATCAATTAACTGGAATTGGTTATCATTATATGTCAAATTGTGCAATGTCATGTTTATATCAAATCTTAAGTTATTTTCTTCCTGTGGCAAACTGTTACTGTAAGGGAATGTAAACAATACAATTTTTCTTAATCTAAGGTTGCACAATGTTCGATGATATTGGAGCAATTCTCCTTTATTTAAATTACCCCTATTTCCCATAAATATTAATAAAGTTGTTTCCTGCTTAAAGTTATGTTTAATAACTTCTTTCATAATATCAAATAAAGAACAACCAGGCATACAGTAATTTATTATTGAGTGTCCCGGATATTCATCTGTCAACAAGTGGCCTAAGTCCTTTCCAATCTCATCACAAAATAATACAATATCATGATTTACATTTTTTTTACATGGTATAATGGAACTATTAACAGAGGGAATAGTCAAACCAACACAAGGATGCAGTAATGTGGTATTGCATGCTGATAATGAATGGTCTGGTGTAGGTACAGTGGATGGTGTTTGACAGCGCTCACAGCTGTTTGTTTGTGAGTTCACCAGCTCATTCATTGCCAACACATATTCCCTCATTAGATCTTCAGAGGTATATGTGTTAGTCATAGATCTTAGTTTCTCCTGCAGCTGGTCAAGTTGAGATTGCAAGTCCTGTGTGTCAATATTGTATTTCCTAGTACTTTGCTCCAAATTAAAAGAATACATATCTAACTCTGTTTAAGCAAATTTAACATTTCCCTATTAAGTTTTACATTTTTAATAAAGAACTTTTGTCTTTTTACCATTTTTTGGGTTTTAACAATGTATTTATTATGTTATATGTATAGTTAACTACCACCTTTCACCCCGTTAGGTGTAGATTTTCGAAAAACCCTGTTACACGTTATTCTTTTTTTTTTTTGTCTTAACTATAAATTTATAGTTAAGACAAAAATTATTAAATTAAATTTAAAAATAAAATTTTTCATATTTTGTTTTTCAATGCAAGTTTTTACCCGTTATAAACAAGCAACTACTTCATCTTAGTCACTTTAAAGGATTAATGCTAAGGATTTTGTATTTGGTACAAAATTATCCAACACCCAAGTTCAACAACTATTACCGCTAAACTAATGAAGTTATCTTAACCGCTATAGTTTTCCTTTAAAGTTCATTAAATGCACTATCATAGTAATTTTTTCCAGATGTTTCAAGCCAGCAGTTTAGGTTTTAAAGGGGCGGGGGGGCGCCCTACTGGAACAAAAATTTGCACTTAGAATACCTATTCAATGATACCCCACTGAATGTTTGAGGAACTAACATTAATCACGTGTCTAGCAACACCAAACATAAGTACAACAGCTGTCAATGCTGTCATCGAGTTTGAGTTGAGGAACGGTTTTCCTTTTGTATTTTTTATTGTTTTCATTAAACTGCAATAAATTAAGACCAAACTACGCAGAAAGGTGTCAAAAATGAGTAAAGTAAATCGGAGTGGCACGCGGGAAGTGATTTTTAAAGTTTTCCAGCGATGTTTCGCGGAGTACCAAGCTGGACGAATTTTGTGGGATTTGGATGATGTTTATGGGCGAACAGCATCTATGACGGGTATATAATCGTGTTATTGTTTGTTTTTAATCTGCTTGAAGTTACAAATTTACTGAATTTACGATTTGGAGACCAAAAAAGGCATTGTTTACATTGCACATTTTTAGGTTAGATTGACATTGTAAGTAGGTCATATTATAGTATGACCATAATTTTTGATACATTAGGATGGTACAACTCAGTCCATTCGGGTTTTCTACCAATTTTGAATTTGTATTAATTGCTTCATGTCAATAAGTTATTGTTTCCATTCCGTTACAATTTTTTTTTAACTTTTTTTCAGGAAAATAAGAGAGTACAGTTATGCGGATAGTCAACGAAGGTTTTAAGAATGATGGAAAGTTTGAAACTCCTGGGAAACACAGGAAAGGCCATCCAAAGAAAGAAATGGACGATTTTAACATTTGTGTACTGCGCCAAAAAATCCAATTCTTTTACATAGTGCCTAAAGAGGTAACATGTTTTGCCTATAATTGCATGTTTTTATGTGTATGCTTAAGAGCGTTACCGCCGTACGGCATTTCATAAAAATTTTCAAGCCCTTATTTTTCGAAATTAATGAACCGATTTTAATGAAACTTCATACGCATAAGCAGGATATAAAGTTCTAAAAAGTTAGTACAGAACATTTTCGAAAAGTCTTATTTAAAAAAAGATAACTGGAAATCTCTGTTTCCATGGAAAATTTAAAATCGGTCTAATTTGGCTGTAACACTATTTTTCGAAAATGTTCTCTACTAACTTTTTAGACCTTTGCATTCTGCTTATGCTTATGAAGTTTCATTAAAATCGGTTCATTCATTTCGAAAAATAAGGGTTTGGAAGTTTGTATGAAATGCCGTACGACGTAAACGCTCTTAAAAAGGCAACATTTAGCACAATCAACCCTTTGATATTTCGGGTACCGACCCTCAGAAAATTGCAGGTGATCGCCAGAACTAAACTGGATTTTAATTGTAGTCTTGAAGTTCTCCGTAAAATTTTAAAAGCAATAATAGCTACAAGAAATGCCATAATAATAGAAAGGCTCTAATCGAACAATCACATATTGCTGCAAAGCGAGAAAAAAACTTTTTATAAGTTGTTGTTGTTTTTTTTTGTACCAACTGTAAGTAAAACAGAAACAAACTGCTAGTATCAAAATCATTTTGATCACACTATACATATAGGGTTGCTACATGCGCGTTAGCAACGCCATCATTTAATGTCACGACTTTATAGCCAAACTGTATGTAATATTATTGGAATTGCATTATATTCACATAAATATGACAATCTATTAGGGTTTTCCAACAAATATACCAAATTTCATAGACGTATGTATGTATGTTTGTCCACGCATTTCTCCGTAACTATGAATCGGATCGTACCAATTTTTTTTTATTGGCTTACATTTACTTCAACTTAGGGAACAGTGCAAGTTTCATCAAAATCGATTCAGTAATTTTCAAGATATATACTAATACATGTAAGTGTGACGGCCTGGCTTATTGATACGAGCTACGGGTGTAGTGTCAAAGGGAAAACATCTCAAAACTGATCAAATTCTAGTGCAAAACCTAAAAATTACGAAATAAAAAAGTTATTTAAAAAAATTAAACCGTGGTCAAAAAGAAATTAACTCAAAATTATGAAATAACTTTAATATCCGAAGTCGGTGGCAAAAAACTAAAACTATAATAAAATACAGATCCCAAAGACACCGACTTCCGATATTAATAAAGTTATTTCATAATTTTGAGTTAATATCTTTTTGAAGTCGGTTTAATTTTTTTAAATTACTTTTTTATTTCATTTTTTTATTGTATGTGGCTAGATCCAGAAACTTTCAGTACTTATGCCCTACGTAACAATGATTCATGATTTTCTACCCATTATTTAGAAAATAGCGGTTCCGTTTCGAATGGCGACCGGCACGGCGCCGGCTTTCGTCGTTCTGGGCCAATTGCGGCCCTGCGACTTAGGCACCCGCTCTAATGGAGCTAGCGTGAAGGCTTCCACCTCGTAAATAATAATATTTTCATAACATTTGACAATGGCGGATGTAAGGGCGCTGACATTCGAGTACCTACGTCATGAACACTCGCAGAAGAAAATAATAAGCTTGACGAAGGTGGACAGCAGATTATCTCATGCTGTTTACAAAGATGAGTGTGAAAAGATTATTGATATGTTTGTTGCAATGCCAATAAAATCTAACTTAATATAAAATGAGTATATATATTAGCAAGTTAACGAAAGCTAAACTCGTGATTCACGTTACTTATTGAATTCCATTTGACAACGTACACGTAGGTAACATTACGAACCGGGGGTATTCGTATGCTTCCGTTCTTTCCAATCAAATTTTATTCGAAGTTTAGACATTTTGAACGTTATTTCGTGCACAGTAGAGATAAAATTTGTAATCAGAAATCATTAGAAATACCTTAACGATCAGCAGTGAATACGATCAAACAATGAGAATTGGTTACAAATTGATATTTGTGTACATAATTATATGTATTTTGCGTCGTTTCTGCTACACGTCAGTTATATTTATCAATTTTCAAATGTCCGCAATAATGCAACCGTAGAAGTTGAAGATCTGTTGACAATTTTGATTAGCCCGCACGACAACGGGTTTATTACATTGTATTGTACTATAATATTTATTACACTATATTTTACCTGGATCGGAGGTTAATTCCAACCACACTTAGGTAGGTACATGTGGTGAACTGTTCCGCCGGGTCACACGCGGCCGTACGAACCGTGCCCAAAGCGGATGACTTTATAAATTGTCACATTCTTTTAATTCAGGGAAGATTGAATTAGTAAAAAAAAAAAACTAAATTTATTCTTAACCCTTAGTCTGCCGGAACGTAGATCTACGCGAGACACAATGGCTTTTTAATTGTGTCTGTAATTACGGCACACAAGCGGTTAATATAGTAAATGTTGCTTTTTCTATATTCCCTGACAGGAGTACCTCGCTCAATATAGACTATGTCTTAAAAGTAAACAAAATGATAGCTTCGAGGTCTAGGAACGATTCCAATGCCAACAAAATATTTTTTTTAATTTTTGTCTGTTTGTCTGCACGTATGCTGCTTGCAGCTCCATTTTTTTTAAATTTTGCAGTTTGATCAGTTTATAGGTTATCTAGTATTGCGCTATTTGCTATATAAACTATAGAAGAATACATACTAATTGCAATGCTCATCATTGCAATTTGCTTGCATTCTTCTATAGTTTACGGCAAACTGTAAAAAGATGAACCAAAATGTTGCAGATCGAAACACATCTAACCTTTTAATTAAATGATCATGACATATACAGGGTGGGTTTTTGAGAAGGAGCAATAAGGGCGGGTACATTAACCATTGTCGCAAAATTAAAAAGTGTTATGAAATTGTTCATAACTTTATGAAAAATTTTGCTCTGCATCCACAGTTTTTGAAAAAATGGTACAGTCAATAAGAAAATGGGCCATATTCACAAAATACTTTTTTGATGCTAATCGATCCTGTTTCTTTCTGATTAAAAAAACTCTATTGGACCAACTGAAGGTCGAGTACAAGAAAAGTTAAAAATTAAAAAAAAAACTTATACATTTCGTAGGGAATAAGACTGAGATGAGAGGGAACACCATACCAATGTATGACAACAGTCAAATTGTTCCATTAATTTACAAGGCGGAATAGAGAACGAATATAGTATATAGTTACAGATTTAACATTTTAATAATAAATACTAATAAAACCTATATTTTTAGGCTACTTTGGCACACAGATACCTTAGTGACTAAAATATATACCTATGAAAAAAAAAGAAAATGAAATGAAATGATTATCATCACGCTATAGGTACCTTTAAGGAGTTAATAATAAGATCTTATCTTTATCTTGTCGAATAACTACCGGAGACATAATATTATGAAGGACGGGACGGTTGACGTGTGTCGGGCATGCCACCGTCCGGGTGAGTCTATCAGACATAATATCTCTAGTTGTTCTCGTCTGACTAACGGCGAGTACTTGCACAGGCATAACCCAGTAGCCAGGATTACTTACCAGCAACTTGCTTTGAAATATAAATTTGTGGACTCTGAGGTACCGTATTACAAGTATGTGTCCGACCCAGTTCTTGAAAATGTCCATGTCATGTTGTACTGGGATCGGTCTATCATTACTGACAGGACTATTGTTGCCAATAAGCCTGATATAGTGGTGATAGATCGATTAGCGCGCCGCACTATGATTGTCGATGTTACCATTCCACATGACGGGAACCTCGTGAAAGCTGAGAAAGAAAACAAATTCCATATCTCGACTTAGCACACGAGGTTGTTGACATGTGGAATGTGAGCTCGGCTATCATAGTGCCGATTGTCGTATCGGCCTATGGTCTTATAGCCGAAAGCCTCGATCAACATTTACCGAGACTCTCGTTAGGCGGTTGGATCAAGGGCCTGATTCAGAAGGCATACTCCTCGATACGGCTCGTATTGTGATTAGGTTCCTGTCTCTAGAGCCCTAACCACCGGTAGCTTGGACCCTGCTCCCGACACCGGCGGACTGTTTTTTATACTTTTTTTAAGAAATATTTAAAAATGTAATGAAATAATATAACAGAATAAATAAGCGAAAAAATAATAAACAAGTGTTATAATAAATAAGTGCACATGCACATGCACATGCATACAGGGATAATCGTCGGTTGGTGCCGCATTTCATAAAAAAATCCTAAGGGGCCTCTGCGAGTTGGCTTCGGCCCCTTGCACACCTTCCAAAGGACCAGGACTCCTCGGTCCCGAGATATGTATAATCACGAAAAAATAAATAATAATAATAATAACCCCATCGCTGTATCTCTACGTTGAAGTCGTGGTGGGGCTTGCGCGCTCCGAACTGTAGGCCTGTGCTAGAAGAGTTTATTTTGCCGGAACAGGTTAAGGATGAGGATGGCTCCTCGCCCTAGATCTATCTGGCGACCAAGAGAGATACAAAAACCCGCAGGTTAGCATGTGGCGAGCTGTTGGGCGGTAGCGACCCCACGGACCCTACCTCCCGGGAGAACTCTTGTTCCTCACCTCTGGCTTGCCTTTATAGGCCGGCTGGAGTGAACACTGACGAAGAACATAGCTCCTACCTCTTTCTTGACTTTATTGGCCGGCCTGAGTGGAGATTCAGTAAGGCCCGTATTAATAAACGTCACTCAGCCCAAGAGCTCGCACTTGATATCGATCTTGAGGTCATGATCGTATTAACAAACATAATAATTGACGTACTCAAGCTACGTTTTGGGTTTA
This sequence comes from Mesoligia furuncula, assembly GCA_916614155.1. Taxonomy (NCBI): domain Eukaryota; kingdom Metazoa; phylum Arthropoda; class Insecta; order Lepidoptera; family Noctuidae; genus Mesoligia; species Mesoligia furuncula. The sequence continues at coordinate 131,477 of CAKAJR010000029.1, forward strand.
CGATATCAGCCGAGTGATGGACTGATTAATAAATGAAACTCGACACTTAAGTATACGATAGGTGCGTGTACTCAAGATGCTTAAACCTGAGTGTAGGCGGTCCGTGACTTGAGGTCGTAATTAGTATCGCGAAAAACGGAGTTTGAAAATATTTTGGACTAGCTTCTGCCCGCGACTTCGTCCGCGTGAAATTCGTACTTTCCTCTTAAAATTTCGAAAAAATGTTTGTTTATGATTTTATCATTTATTTAGATAAATAAGTATTTGGGCCAATCTTTATGTTTATAGATCAAAGGGATTTTGTATTTTGAAAATAAACTGTATCCCCGATTTTCACTCCAACAGGGATGGAATTTTGAAAAATCGTTTTGAAACTTGACTCAAAGACCCAAACCCATATTCGAGTTAATGGAAGCAAGCAGTAAAATCCAACCCTTGAACTTTATTACCCTTTTCCAACTTGGTAGGAGTCGATTTATGAAAAACCCTAAAACCTCCTTTTTATTTTTACCGACGTCAAAAAAAGGAGGAGCTTCTCAGTTCGTCGGAATCTTTTTTTTTAAGTACGTTCCCGATTACTCGAAGACGGCTAGACCGATTTGATTTTTTTTTTGTTTGAAAGTGTACATATACTTTCCAGGTGGTCCCATTGTCATCAGGTCAGGCCCTGATGATGGGATCCTGGAGAAATCGAAGGAACTCTTCAAATATTATAGGCACACCTATAGCAATTTGGGTATTTTTATAGTAACTCGTGCATTTTCTCTCGGAAAGCACTATTTGGTGAAGTGGCACTGATGATGAAGACTACAGATGGCCACCGGAACTACTCAATAATAAGTATTTCACGGGTTGCGATTCGATTATTTTAACATGGTTGCTAAGCAATGTATGCTCGTCACAATGCAAATGGTGAAATGGAGCTGATGGTGAAATACCAGGAGAATTCCTCAATAATTAATGTCCCTGCATCGGGAAACGCAATATTTTGGTAAAGTCGATGAGCAAGTTGACATTAGGCTATTGTAATTTAGATAAATTATAAACAGACCCACTAAAAAGCGAGAAATAAAAACGTTTTAACAAAAAAAAAACCGACTTCCAAAAAAACACTACAAAGTGAAAAATCGCTTTAACTTCAGAAGTTTGTGGCAAAAAAACTAAAATACAGACCCAAAGACACCGACTTCCGAAATTAAAGTTATTTTTCACTTTGTAGTGTTTTTTTTGGAAGTTTATAAACCAAATAAATAAGATTTTTCATATAAACTGTGTCCCCTCTTTTTATCCCCATAGGGATGGAATTTTGAACAATCGTCGGGGATGTTTCTATGACTTGACTTAAGGATTATTTATACCAATTTTCCAGTTAATCAAGCCACGTAATAAAATACTCCCCTGTTAAATTGACTACCCCTTTTCACCCCGTTAGGGGTAGATTATCGAAAAACCCTGATACGTTATTCTTTATTTTTGGTCATAAGTATAAATAGGTACCTACTGAGTTTCGAGTTAATCTAACTGCCCGTTAAAATTCTTCCATGCAAATTTTGACACCCCCCAATCCCTCTTTAGAGGGTAGTTTAGAAAAGCAAAAAATGCCAAATTTCATAATTTACTTAGATAAATATTCCTGGCAAGTTTTAAGTTTATTAACTCAAGGATTAAGATTTTTCATACAAACAAAATCCCCCCTTTTCACCTCCTTAAAAGTTGAATTTCCAAAAACTCCTTCTTAGTGGATACCTACTCTTCACAAAGAACACACCCTCCAAAATTCATGTCTCTAGGACCAGCGGTTTAGGCTGTGCGTTAATAGATTATATAATTAAAAACAAAATTTCGTCCCCCTTTTCACCTCCTTAAGGGTTGAAATTCTAACAACACCGTTGCGTTACCTTCCAACCGTAAGCCTAGATAATAAATTTAGTGATTTTTACTTCGAAAATTACGGACTTTCCATACGCAATTTCATCCCCCTTTTTAACCCTTCGGGGGTAGAATTATTAAAAACGCTAAGACATGTGTAAATTAATTTTCAATCCTCAGTCTAAACACAAAATTTGAAGATCCTAACTTCAAAACTGACGGACTTTCATATAAACTTCCATCCCCTATTTCATCCCTTTAGGGGTAGAATTCGCAAAAATTCTTTCTTAGTGGATACTTACTCTTCACAAAGAACACACCCTCCAAGTTTCATGTCTCTAGGACCAGCGGTTTGGGCTGTGTGTTGATTGATTATATAATAAGAAACAACTTTTCACCCCCTTAAGGGTTTAAATTCTAACAACATCGTTGCGTTACCTTCCAAGTATAAGCCTAGATAGTAAATTTAGTGATTTTACTTCGAAAATTAGGGATCTTCCATACACAACTTCATCCCTCTTTTTAACCCTTCAGGGGTGGAATCGTCAAAAACGCTGAGACACGTATAAATTAATTTTTAATCCTCAGCCTAAACACTAAATTTGAAGATCCTTTTTTTTTTTTTTTTTTGAGGATGGGAAATCATCAAATGACTCCTCCCGCTCTGGGTGGAGCGGAAGTGGATACTTACTCTTCACAAAGAACACACCCTCCAAGTTTCATGTCTCTAGGACCAGCGGTTTGGGCTGTGCTTTGATATATCAACAATCAGTCAGTTTACCATTTTTTTTAGATAAACAAAATCAAGAAAATAAATGCCTAACCTATACCAAATACTTATAATATTTATATACAAACCCTAAATACAAATTAAGATAAGTATACCGAAAATCAGGGAAAGAAATGCCCAACCAATAATAAATGCTTACAATATTTATTTACTAACCCTAAATTAAGATAAGTAAATACCCAAAAATCAAGGAAAGAACCGCCTAACCTATACCAAATACTTACAATATTTATTTACAAAATTTTAAAGAAAATTAAGAAAAAGAACCAAACCTACAAACCCTGAAATATAAATAAATGAAATATGCAAACTGTTAGTATTCAAGTGAATTACAATAATCGAATCCAACTATTCGCCTATACTCTCCAGGATACGTGCGTTCGCGAATAACTGAATCCTTATGGCAGCAGCGCGGTTTTTTTTTTTCTAAATGGTCATCTCGCAGTTCAACCTGAGGGGTTGTCGACTGCTTAACCGGGCTTTCCTGTGGATGCCTCAATAAATTAAGGCCTCCAGCCAGGGCATAATACACTTATAATCCAAGCGACTACACGATAAGGGCACCCCCTGTGGGGTATGGACCTCGGCTTAGGGCGTCGCTGGGAGAGGGCAAGGGACAGGCTGGATCGGAATTATGGCAGCGGCGCGGCTCTCAGTGCGTTTTATATAGCCACGGACGCACAGGCGCGAGGCGTGAACGTACTCTGATAGAATACCATAACAAATGTTCGCCGTGATTCTTTAAATTGACATAACTTTTTTATTTATGAACCGATTGAGATGAAATAAACACTAAATGTTAAGTGAAGCTTACTACAATATATTAGTGAAAACCGCATCTAAATCGAATAAGCCGTTTCTGATATTAGCGTGCACAAACATACAGACAAACAGACAAACAGACATACAGACAAACAGACAAAAAAAAAATTAATTTCAATTTCGGGTTCGGCATCGATATAATAACAACCCCTGCTACTTTTTTTTTTTATATATTTCCATTGTACAGACACCACTTTTCTACAATTTTATTATATGTATAGATGAAATTAATTATTATGATGAAATAGAGTTCTGTGTTCTGTTCTGTTTCTGGTCTTTGCGATATCGTTTACCAAAAATCTAGAATTTATTTACATGTTGAGGTCGCTCAAACTGCGTTAACTACTGCGAAAGTTGTATTAGTGTTGTTGCAACTTCTCCTTTGGAAGGTGAGATCTTTGTGAAGAGTACCATGTACTATTTCGAAAAAACCCTTTTGTATTGGACTATGAAAGGGTTTTTTCGAAATTCCACCCCTAAGAGGGTGAATGGTAGGAGGGTGAAATTTCATGCGGACGAAGTCGCGGGCAGAAGCTAGTTTTATATAAAATATTGGTCAGGCAGGAGCCATAGTCTTTCTAAAGTCCTAGATAACTAATACAAATTAGGTATCCTAACCCATAATCCAATATATTTTGTTTTCATGTTCTGCAATAGTCCTGCATAAAGTGGGGGTTGTCCTTGTGTGCATTTGCATTGTGCATACAGGAATAATCGTCAGTTCGTGCCTCCTCTTCATTTAAAATTGTCTGTGGGGCCTCTGCGAGTTGGCTTCGGCCCCTGGTACGCCTTACAAAGGTCCGGGACCCCAGGGTCCGAGATATGTCAAAGACAATAAATGAAATAATAATAAATCTTTATTTTCAGACTATAGATCCATAACATACGAGTTAGCTAGTTGCCACTTACGAAGTTAAACACATTAAATATAAATTAAAAAATAAAATATAATTTAAGCAGTCAATCGAATGACGATATAAGCATGGCTATTTTTGTCAATTTTCAACAAAGCAAATAGCTTAAAGGTTCGACGATTGCTTCACAAACCTAAGTTCGATTTTCAACAATTGATATTAGTTGTGCTACTTTTTTACATTTTGTTATCTCTTATTCCTATAAATAAAATGAAATGACGTTTGTTAGTCTCACTAAAACTCGAGAACAGCTTGACCGATTTGGTTAATTTTGGTTTTGAAATAGAAGTTCAACGTAGGTTTAAAACGTGAGAAAATATGAAGAAGTTGTAAGGAAAATAGTAAAAGCAATAATTTTATTATCCCATACAAACTGTTCGTACCTGTCAAACAGGGTGCGTTCAGAAAATAAATAATACGCAGGTAATAAGATTGTTTAATTTGATTTATTCAATTGTTAGGTCTGTCCTTTACTCTTTTATTTTATTTCTATTTTAGTTTATTATCAAGACAGACATTTCTGAACGCACTATAAATATTTGACAACAAACAAATAATGTCATTTCTTTGATTCTTTCCTTTGTGACTTTGTGAAAGTACTGCCATTTACCATTTTTTGTAGACATTTAACATTTTTTGTTGTTTTTTGTTGCACGGGTATGACACGCGGATGATAATGAGATGATATGCTGACGCTCCCGTCATTAAAGCACCTACAAATGTAGTAGGTAGCCAATATTATTAACCTACCTACCTATAGGGAAGATTAAGAAAAATGTGGCTGTTATTGTAGTAAGTATAATTATTATGGTGTCTTACGACTTCCATGCGAACAAAGTCGCGGCAGAAACTAGTCTGAAATAAGATTGTAACTAGTAATTCTATTTTTGTACATAATAAAATAAGACTTTACAATGAGTTGTATAATAACAAGCGTGCTCGTTTGCATTTAATGTAATCTTCAGTTCAACAGGGCTCACTTGAAATATTGATAAGTCATCTACACAGAACAGAGGGGCAATTCTACTAATTTTAAGAGCGGTTACAGTCTGATCACAGTCTCAATCTGTCAAAATTACCTTTAATTTACCGACATTTTGACAAGTTTTTGACATTTGTTTGTCGCCGAGATGAGACTGAGACTAGATTTTGAACGTTTTAAATTAGTACAATTGGCCTTCAGATCTGTTCTGTGGTCGTCTACCCCGCATCTCGCGCTTTGCCGTGTTCGGCAAACTGTGCAACAAACTGACCACCCAACTGACAACACACAGAGTTATTAAGTTCGTTAATACAGTTTAATGGCTGCAATAATTCCCAGGAATCTGACTTGCACAGGGGACCACTCACAAATTGTCAAGTTATTTGCATAATTGACCTCGAAGGCCACGCCTACAGTCCCCCCCCCTGCCCCGCCCGCATGATCTCCGACTACCAAGTTAAAACGTAGGAGCACAGGGTCTCCTAGATTGTGATTTGTTTTTGAATTAAAAGTATTAATAAGGAAATCCCGTTGTCGGCTTTTCATTCTGTATAATAAGGATTTTACGTTCGACAATGTTATGAATATTTATACCAGTTGACTGATTTTGAATGGGACAAATTTTGTAAATAGGTACATTTAAATTTTAGGAGCTTTTGTATTTAAAACGTGAAACGGTTTATTAATTACGTAATTAAAGTTCAGAAGTGTTTCCTTTTAAACAAATTCACTTATCTTTTTAGGCCTACGCTACGTTAGGCACCGTACTATCTGTAGTGTCTGTTACGCAGGCCACGCATCGCGGTTTTGTCTACGCTACGTTAGGCACCCTACTATCTGTAGTGTCTGTTACGCAGGCACGTACCGCTGTGTTGTCTACGCTACGTTAGGCACCCTACTATCTGTAGTGTCTGTTACGCAGGCACGTACCGCTGTGTTGTCTACGCTACGTTAGGCACCCTACTATCTGTAGTGTCTGTTACGCAGGCACGCACCGCTGTGTTGTCTACGCTACGTTAGGCACCCTACTATCTGTAGTGTCTGTTACGCAGGCCACGCGGTTCCCTATCCATTTGCATAACATTTTAAGACCTAATATAACTTAGCATAATTTTGTTTGGCACAATTATATTTTCGCATAATATAATTACGCATAACAGCTTAAACATAATTTTTTTAAGCATAATTTCTCTAACCATAATAATGATTAAGCATAATATTCTAAAGCATAAATTTATTAAGCATAAAGTTTTAAAGCATAACCTTTTTAAGCATAATATCCTAAAGCATAAATTTGCCCGAAGAGGATATACCAATTTATTTCGACGATTGGAAAAAAACCATATCTCCTGAATCTGGTAATATATAACATATTAATATAATATAACGTATTGAACAATTTTGTGGGGTTTTTTTCGCTGTGAGAAGCATTAAGCAAGCAAGCATACAGCGTGTAAGCAAGCATACAGCGTGCAAAGAAGCATACAGCATGCAAGCAAACATACAGCATGCAAGCAAGCATGCAGCAAACAAGCAGGCATGCAGCATGCAAGCAAGCATGCAGCATGCAGCATTCAAGCGAGCATGCAACATGCAGCAGGCAGGGTTTCTGTCACGGCTCCGGCGCTGCGGGCCTCCGGCGGCCCCACGCGTGCTAATCATCGCAGATGGCTTTCGCTCACCACCGCAGCTTCGGCTTGTTGGCCGGCTTCGCCGGCCAGCCTCAGCCGCGGCGGATCGCTCGCAGCCGCCTGCTCCTCAGCCCGCGGGCCGCCTCGCCCCTACGCGCCTACGCGATTTTAAATAACACTCTAGGGGTAGGACAAACAAGACTACGTGGAGTCGGTTTTGCAGCAATTCGGTTCTGTCACTAACTTTTGTTGCACAGCATATTAAATTTAATTAATTGTATGCCTAAATATTATTATGCTAATAGTCATTAGGCCTACTAAAGTTATGCGAATCAAATTTATGCAAAAACAAATTAGTCTTTAAGATGATTATGCCAACATAAAATGTATGCCTAAAAAAATTATGCCGAAGTATTATTATGCCAAAACAAATTGTGCCAAAATCGTTATGGCGAAGTATATTAGGACAAAGAACATTATGCGAAAAGAAGGGATCCCAGGCCACGCACCGCTGTGTTGCCTACGCTACGTTAGGCACCTTACTATCTGTAGTGTCTGTTACGCAAGACACGCATCGTTGTGTTGCCTACGCTACGTTAGGCACCCTACTATGTGTAGTGTCTGTTACGCAGGCCACGCATCGCGGTTTTGTCTACGCTACGTTAGGCTCCCTACTATCTGTAGTGTCTGTTACGCAGGACACGCATCGTTGTGTTGTCTACGCTACGCAGGCTTCGCCAAACGGAATGTGGACGTATCTGACTTATCCGCGAGGAGCGACCCACGACGGCACTGCAGTGCGCTACCACCACGAACTCGTTGCGCAGAAGAAGCGAGTGTGATGTTATGCAAGTCTCTGACCTTTGTCTAGCGTCCTGTAGTGTCTCCGCGGTCAGCGACGCACGACGGCGCTCCAGTGCGCTGTCACTACGGACTCATTGCGCAGGAGAAGCATGTGTGATGTTATGTATCTGACCTTTATCTAGTGTCCTGTGGTGTCTCCGCGGCCAGCGACGCACGACGGCGCTCCAGTGCGCTGTCACCACGGACTCGTTGCGCAGGAGAAGCGTGCGTGTCCGGACTGCAGACAACAATAACGTGTACAGTCAGGTATTGTATATTTTAGCAGATTGACCCAATAGGTACGTATAATCGAGTTATAGCTATTTCCGAGTTATCTAAACTGATATAGAGGTTTGTCGCGCTTTCACGCTAAAACGAAAATTTGGCACATGCGGGTAGTTCATGATCTGGATTAGGACAAATTATACTTTATCCCGATATTCCCACGGGATCGTAACGTGTAACTGCGGGGCGCAGGTGACTGATAAAGAATGACACTCCTGGTTAGGATGACCGTTTTAAGTTGATACGCAATTTGCTAATGTCAGTGTTTCCTATAGCCCACATTCGACGTAGAGGTACAGTACCTGCTGCATCTGCTAATGCTACTGCGTAATACATTATGATGATGTATTGACAATGGAAATAAATGTATTACAGTATTCTAAGATCTGAAAAAAGCTTTTGACACCGTCTCTGTTCCAATCCTGGTGAACAAATTAGAAAAAGAATTTTGAATAAGAGGTATACCACTGGACCTCCTTCGTAACTATCTTTCTGATAGAAAACAAAGAGTAAAAGTTGGTGACTGTATTAGCGAAGTCGCACATGTATCATACGGCGTGCCCCAAGGAAGCGTACTAGGTCCTACATTATTTTTGACCTATATTAATGGCCTCTGTAATTTGAGCATCAAAAATGAAAAAAAAATTCGCTTATGCCGATGATACACCTGTTGTTTTTTCTGGGAAGTCCTGGAAAGAGGTCAAAGTCTCTGCTGAGATGGGTATGACTGTAATTGCCAAATGGCTAAAAAAACATTTACTTACATTGAACACCTCTAAAACCAACTTTATATGTTTTAATATTAACAACCGTACCCTGTACAACCGTGCCTGATGAACAATTTAAATTAAAAATTCATCAATGTTTCAATATAAATAATCTAAATTGTAAATGTCCAACAATAGATAAAGTAACTCATACGAAATACTTAGGAGTGGTTGTTGACCAAAGGTTATCTTGGTAGGTACCTACATCTTGAACAAGTTACAAGCAGAGTCAGAAAGCTAAGCTGGTTATTTAATTCTTTACGACATGTCGTCCCAAAAACTTTGTATACTCGTCACAATTCATCAAGAAATCTCCTGAATGAAATATATACTGCTCTAGTACACTCAGTTTTGACGTACTGCATCCCTATTTGGGGAGGGGCTAGTAAATCAAAATTCATAGATGTTGAGCGTGCACAACGCGCTTTAATAAAAATGATGTATTTTAAGAAATTGAGATTCCCCACAGGTGAACTATATCAGATCAGTGACCTGCTCTCTGTGAGCAAATTATATATTATGCAGACCATCTTGAAAACGCACAAAACTTTATCGTTAGACTCCTCCAAATTAACAAAAATACGAAAGGACAATATTATGCAAATTCCCCAATCACGAACTCGCTTTGCTAGAATAGAACTACAAAAACGATCAGCCCAGTTATATAATAGGATAAATAAGGAAATTAACATATATACAAAAAAATACTATGAGTGCAAAAAAATCTTTAATTAATTGGATAAAACTTTTAAACTACGATGAAACGGAAGCACTGTTATCACATGTAACATGAGTTGGTGATCATGACACATGGCTACTGTCTACTTGAACTGTTGTATGCAATGGAATGCAACAGCATAAGTGTTGTAGGGAAGGCTGAAGTGTGGTGACACGTCCTTTATACCTCGCATCTTATGTTGGCACTTATATTATACTCACACTCAAATAGGCTCACTCGCACTCACAAATACACACACTCACACAAATACTTTCACACTCACATTTATACTCACACACTCCCACATACTCTCACTTATACTCACTCACTCACACACATACTCACACACATATACTCACACACTCACACAAATAGTGTATTTTTTATAATTTTTTTTTTTACTTTTATTTGTTATCCAAGAAGTATTCGGTATGGAAGAGCGGAGTCTCCCTATACAGGCATTACTTGCTTAAAGGGAGGCTCCAATCACTAATCTGTTTAGCCTAAGTTATGTTGGAGAAATAAATAATTATTGTTTTTTTTTGATGATATTTTATCAATGCTAACTAATCTGTTACAACATACTCGTACAACTAATTACTTAAGTGAAACAACAAGCGATTATTTATGGAGAACGTTCATTTGTTTGTGATCTGATCACAGATGTGTGAGCCTCTTATGCTCATTATAACTCGAACATTGTGCGCTCATTGTGTACTGTATTTAGATTACCATGTTACACTATTTACATAAACAGCCAGTGTGTAGCTATTATTACAACATATTTTGCAAATCTCAGTCTTAATGGAGGGTTATATGTATGACGGAGAAGGTATGTGTGTTTCGTTATCTTCAGGCATATTTTAATTACTGTGGGCGTACTATGGGTAGGTAGTGTTGGTTATTGCGCAATAGAAAAACCGTTTACCTAAAACCGTTTACAGTTCAAATCAGATTATAATTTTACGAACAGTATAATCACACTAGCGAAACACATACTGTTGGTACACACTCAACGATACGGAACGCGCGACAGTTTCTGAGCACATGTTGCCCATACGATGTCCAATGGTCAAGTGCCGCTCTACCTCGCTGCTCGCTCTCCTCGACCCCCCACGGACTCAGGCTAGACTCTGTCCAGCGCCGCCAGATGGCGCTGACGTGACGTTCAGAATAGTCAAACGAATGACGTATTTCCGACATGTATAATAAATCGAAATTATAAGGACAGTCCATAAAATATAATATTGTTAATAAATGCTCTGCGTTTTGTTTTTGTTGCCACGACATAAGTCAGAATATTATGTTTCATATATACGGGTACCTAGACCTACCCCATAAGTTGACATGTAGACGTCACCGTGTTGTTGAAATTGAATAATAACCTCCTTTTTTTTGAAGTCGGTAAAAACAAAAAGAGACAAATCTGCTTATTAACCTTTTGACCGCCACACGTCAAAAAATCAAAAATGTGCCCTCCCTCGGCGTCAAAGTCTGTCATGTAGTCGAACCGTGGCGTGCTGGGCACATTTTGGTTTGTCACCATGCATGACTGTGGCGGTCAAAAGGTTAAATGAACTATGGTGGTGCAAAAGTAATGCCATAATTCCAAATGCCGTAAAACGAGTTCATATGTGCATCAACTCAGGAGTCAGGATCATACAACGTGCCGCTACAATGGCGACATTAATTTAACACACGGGTAGGGCTAGTGCCCATTAACCATATATGTAAGTATAGGTTAAAATAATTCGTAAATTGAAAAAAACATTTTTTCAAACAAACTAAATAATATAATAGTAACTAAAATAGGGATCACCCTTGCAAAAATTCATTCATGAAATTACTTACCTACGCTTCGCGCGATCGTACTCGTGGTGATCGGTCCGATTCTTTGTCGGCATTTATCAAAGAAACCGAGCGGCGCGGCGCGGCGCAAGTGGTAGGTACTAGAGCGGAGGTACTACAGCGGAGGTGCTTAGTCTTATAACTATCATCACATCACTCATCACAGTCATCACTAATCACTGCTTTTATTTTGTCTGTTTTGGGTTAGTCTTCGAAATATTGTAGCACATTTTGTCGTGTAGGCGGTCGGTCTGGGCGTAAAGACCTAGGATCCACTGGCCTGTTTTCGTGGATGCGCTGAAGAGGTCCTACAATAATGCGAGGATTAGTAGGGCATTGTTTTGAATCGCCATATCTCTCGCGATATGTCCTTATCGCAAGGGCGGCACTTTGATGACATTCTCCATAAATTAGGATCATGTCCGCATATTCAGCTGCTGTGTAGTTCGGATGTGTATTTGCCATCACGATCACAAGTTTACACAAGCACATAACACAAATAAAACCGTCTCGCATCCTCCGTACCGTATCACAAGAGATGGAAACGTACCTTCTAGATTAGAAAACAAAGCAAAGCGTCTTTATCTAAGTAGCATAATCTAATTACTATTCTAATTACACAAAAATAAATAAATAAAACAATAGGTAAGCGTCTTTTTCGCGGAAACATTCACTACAAATCAACAATATTCACGACGTAATTATGCGCACTAGTTTGACGAAGTGTGTCAAGGACACGGGTTCGGCTGACACTAGATTACTAGAAAAGCAAAAAAAGAATTCGAGTGCAGTGCGGGGGCGCGGCGGGCGGGAGGGGGCGCGAGCCACCTGCGGCGGCGACTTTTGGCGGCGAGCGACAAAGGCGTAGCAGCGGCGAAAGGAAAGAAATATCCCTTTACAACGCGCCGCCAAAGGGACATATGTCTTTCCTTCAATTCGCCTACTCTTTGCATTTGTTTCATCCTAATAGTATTGCTTATTCGTTTTATTTCATTGATGCGATGTTATGATCCGTGACCCCGGCAAATGACCGCTGCGCGACAGTTCTTTAAGTACAGGTTGCTCTAAAATACTATTTTCTAAAATTTAGATAAATCGGTAAATAATAACGTCTAATGGAAATATAATTGCTTCATGAAATGAAAATGTGAAAACGTATATGTGTGTTAAATTAATGTCACCATTGAAGCGTCACGTTGTATAAGCCAATGCAAACTATTGGCACGTTTTACTTTTTAGCTTTCGCCAGAAATGAAACCTAGGTTTTTAATATGTTGGTTAGGTTATAAATATGTATGGGCAATACGAGAAATAATTAGCAAAAAGAACCAGGTTAACCGTAACCGAACGAAGATAAATGGGGAAGTATTGCTAGTAACTTTTTGTCAGGCGTTACCTTTTTTTTTCTTTTAAAAGGCGAAGCACAGTAGTACGAGTTCTATCTTATGATGTTATAACTTGTCAATACCCCAAAACACTAGCACATTCGATAAGCTAACCCGTCGGTAGCAAGATCCAACTTGACCGAATGTCGCACTTGTATCTCACACTCGCAGTTGCAGCTGCGAAAGTACCTACTTGCATTGTTGTAAGGCTATGACGCACAAGGGATTTTTCACTCTAAATCATTATGCAATAGTTTTTCTACGCTCCGGAGGTATAAGAACCGCCTCTGCCGAGTTAGTAGCGAGCTATCTTCCAGTGAATTAACATCTCCAGTCTCTGCTGACTACCGCGCCGCGCTCCAAATAGTGCCAGTCAGTATAAGTCATGAAGTTAGTGTTTTAGTGCGTAAGTCGAACCTACTTGTAGCTGATTTACCTGTGTCATGTGTATTGTATGTATTAATCGTGTGCCTTCATAGACAAGATACTATTGTTTTTAGGGATATTATAAATTGCATATCAATTAAATAATCGCCTATCAATACATACTCATCATTTATATTCTTTTTTACATCAAATAACTTACTTCACTACAAATATAAATGTTTAACTCAAACTGCAGATAATTCGAAATTATACATCAATATGACATTACTTTTTCCTCATAATGCAATACAGTTAAATTTATTTTTGTACAAATATACTAACTACATACATAGCATAAATACTGACTGCACAGCAAATTTTCCATATTTCATAGCAAAATAACTATCCCAGTCGCATATTAACCAGTAAGTACAACAAAACCTGTTCATCATATTTGTCTTAATTTTCAAGAAGCCATGCTCGGCAAATTTAATGATTATTATAACAAAAAAATCCTTTTACATTGCATTATTTCTAAAAGCAGAACAAATTAACTGAAAAAAAAATCAAAAAATGCAATTTTATTTTAAAATAATCATTTATTTAATACAAACTATTTGTAACTCACAATTTAAAATTTTTTGCAATGGACATTAGCAATTTTATTTCGGAAAATTCAGAATTGTGTCGCAGAATTCGATTATTTCTGTCGTCTTTATCCTTTTTTTTCTTTTTTTGCCAGCGGGCGTGAATCGAACAGATTTTATTGAAAAAAAAATATGGAAAAAGAGATTATTTTTAGCAGGCTATCAAGAACCAAATTAGTTAGACGAGGTTAATTATTTAAAAAAAATGCTTAGGTTAGGCTAGGTTGAAACTGTGACCTCCTACGCACGAGCCGAGCGAGCGAAGCGAGCGGTGCCGCGGCAGCGGCCGGCGAGTGCCAGAAACGACTAGATTAAAAATAAAATAAAAAAGCCTTTTATTTCATGCATTTAAAAAAGGATTTTTAACATTTTTACATGTATTGTGTATTTTAGTACAATGTAAGTAATAATTTGAAAAATAATTGATAGGTGAGTAAGCTGTTGCTATCGTTACATAGGTAATAATTAATTAATTAATTTCATAATATCGTTTCATTTTACTTCAGTTTGCTATAGTAGATAAAAATTAGAAATATATACATTTTTAGTGTAATAATGTATAAATTAATAACGTTGACATTCATATTAATATAGGTACTAACATAGTTATAAGTATGATTTACTAACATTGTATGGAATATTTTTGATTTTGAAATAAATGAATAATAATAATAATAAGTAATAGTTAATAAATAATAATAAATAATAGTTTTTGACTGCGTACCGTGGTCGGATGCTCTCTCTGTTTCAGGTGCTTGAGCCGGCTGTCAACGTGTCGGCGCAACGACTGTCGGATCAGGTGCGGGTCATCCAGCGAAACCATATGCTGGATAACGTCGTACTTGATCGACTACGCCTCGAATCACGGAATAGCCATGTTACGCCTGCTTCGTCATTGATCGCGGTGCAACTGCAAAATGTACCCAGTGTTTCACCGCGACCCGACCATGTTTATGTAGAGGATGATGACGAGGCTATAACCGTGAGTTCCCAGTGTAATGCAAGATTGAGGAGCGCTTTGGAGGATGCTTTCCGTGAGTACCGTTCTATTCCGCCTGGAAGTAGACCACGTTTACCTCGTTTGCCCATGCACAAGAAAAACAAGGCGCTGGTGTGTGCTCTTGACTCACAACTGTCAAATTGTCTTAACAACAGCAAAGACCTCACCGATACCCATTCAATTTTGTACTGTGCAGCTGTAGCGGCATGTCGTTTAGCTCATGTCAAATTCCCCAACAGTGACAGAGCTCCACGACCAAAACCAGCTGTACCAGCTTGGCAGTGTAGGATTGAGTGTCGTATCGGTGAGGCTAGAGCACTCATCGGCAAGTTAATCTGCTTCAGGGAGGGCAATACTCGCCCTAGAGTGATGCGCTTTGTGAGGCGGGCGTTCTCGGGAACTGATATTAGTTCTCGAGATTATTTGTCCCGCGTCACAGAGCGTATCGACTTCCTGAAGCAGAAGATCTATGCATGGGCAAACCGTATTCGTCGGTACAGACGGAGAGTGGAGCGGTACACTCAGAATCGCACATTCCAGAATGATGAAAGGTGGGTTTATAGGGCTTGGGAGCGACCGGACCAAGGTGTAACTGACACGCCCCTGCCGGATGATGACGCCATGTGTTCGTTCTGGCGAAACATCTGGTCGGTGCCTGTCAGTCACACCGAGGGTGATTGGACTGCGAAGATTGAGCGAGCGTGCGATCTAATACCAGAAATGGGGGTACTTACCATCAGCCCCCAAGATGTTGCTCGTGCAGTCCGTCCGTTGCCTAACTGGAAATCTCCAGGGCCGGACGGACTGCACAACTTTTGGATAAAATGGTTCCAAGGGTCGCACGCCCGCTTGGCATCCCAGTTCCAGTCAGCCCTAGAGTCAGGATCGCTGCCCCAGTTCCTAACGACGGGAATAACCCACCTGCTCCATAAGTCAGGTAGTACCGCGGATCCCAAAAATTATAGACCGATCACTTGTTTACCGACGGTCTATAAAGTTCTTACATCCATTTTGAGAGCTAAAATTAACAAACATATAGACACCAACTCTATCATGTCTGTCTCTCAAAATGGATGTAGGAACGGGTCCCGGGGTACTAAGGAGCTGCTCCTCATTGATATGACCATTAGCCAACAGGTTCGTCGTTTCCGAAAGGATCTGTCGACATGTTGGATAGATTATAAGAAGGCCTATGACTCGGTGCCGCATACATGGCTCATGAGAGTGCTGGAGTTGTATAAAGTAGATACAACTCTACGCACCTTCCTGATGTCGTGTATGGGGCAATGGAGGACGGTCCTTCGCTATCCAGGATGTCGAAATATCCAGAGGAATAGCGAGCCGATAAGGATCGAGCGAGGCATATTCCAGGGCGACAGCTTGAGTCCGCTTTGGTTCTGCTTAGCCTTGAATCCTCTAAGCACATTGCTGGAGGATTCAGGTCTAGGCTATCGGCTGAGGAGAGGTGGTCAGGTTATATCTCACCTCCTTTACATGGATGACCTAAAACTCTTTGCTCCCAACAATTTGCGACTGATGGAGCTACTGAAAATTACTGAAACTTTCAGTAGCGCCATCAGAATGGAATTTGGTGTGGACAAATGTGCGGTCATGCATGTAAAGCGAGGGGAGATTGTGGAATCCGTGGGGACCCAACTCTCGGATTCCACAAACCTTCGAGCCCTCTCCGCATCCGAAACCTATAAGTATTTGGGTATGTTGGAAGCGTTGGGCATCAATGTAACTGACATGAAGCAATCATTGAAGGAGCGCTTCTTTGGCCGCCTGAAAAAAGTATTTAATAGTCTTCTTTCAGGCGGAAACAAGGTGCGCGCCTTCAATAGTTGGGTCATGCCGGTTCTGATGTACTCTTTCGGCATACTCAAATGGACTCAGACCGAACTCGACGCCCTGGATAGGAAGGTCCGTACACTGCTGACTGCAAATCGAATGCACCACCCACGGTCATCGGTAATGAGGCTGTATATCCCGCGAAAGTGTGGAGGTCGAGGCTTTTTAAATGCTAAGACTCTCCACAATCGCGAGATATGCAGTCTCAGGGAATATTTCTTAGAAACCGACGTGGGGATGCATCGAGATGTAGTCGCGGTGGACAAGGGCCTCACCCCGCTCTCCTTGGGTAAAGAGAACTGGCGCAAACCAGTAGTGCTTGACACTAATGATCGCATGGAGGTATGGCAGAGTAAGGAGCTTCACGGACGCTTTTTCCGGGCCCTACATGGACCCGATGTAGATTTATTAGCGTCCGTAGCCTGGCTGCGTTTCGGTGACCTCTTTGGAGAAACCGAAGGTTTTGTCTATGCAATTATGGACGAAGTTATGATGACGAACAATTACAGGAGATTTATTGTCAAAGACGGCACGGTTGACATCTGTCGGGCATGCCACCGACCGGGAGAATCAATCAGACATATTATCTCTGGGTGTTCTCGTCTAGCTAACGGAGAGTACTTGCATAGACACAACCTTGTAGCCAGGATAATTCATCAGCAACTTGCTCTGAAATACAACCTTGTGGAATCGGAGGTTCCGTACTACAGGTATGTGCCCGACCCAGTTCTCGAAAATAGAAATATCACATTGTACTGGGATCGATCCATCATCACTGACAGGACTATTGTTGCCAATAAGCCTGACATAGTGGTGGTGGATCGATCAGAGCGTCGCGCAATGATTGTTGACATAACAGTCCCGCATGATGAGAACCTCGTGAAAGCCGAGAAAGATAAACAAGTCAAGTATCTTGACTTGGCTCGCGAGGTTGTTGACATGTGGGATGTTGACTCAGCAATCATTGTGCCGATAGTCGTAACAGCCAATGGACTAATAGCCAAGAGCCTCGACCAACACCTGAAGAGGCTCTCGTTGGGCAGCTGGATCAAGGGCTTGATTCAGAAAGCAGTACTTCTGGACACGGCTCGCATTGTCAGGAGGTTCCTCTCTCTGGAGCCCTGACCGCCGGTAGCTTGGACCCTGTTCCCGATACCGGTGGGCTACTATTTTTTATATTTTTAAATGTTTTTATATTTTTATATTCTAATGTTTAAAAATATAATTTATATGTGTATAAAATGAAATAAAGGGAGTAATAGTTAAAACGTCAATTTGAGTGATTGTTATGTTTATTTTTTTCTTTTTTTTTACGTTGAATAATAATTTAAATTGAAAATGTTAATAAGAATTTAAGTAAAAAAGCATGCATGAACCCCTCAAGTAGCGAGGGTGAAGGCCTCTTCCAGAGAACACCAGCGATCACGGTCTTTGGCTTCTGTCAGCCAGTTTTTGCCAGCGACTCGTGTGATGTCGTCTGCCCATCTAGTTAAAGGTCTTCCTCTTTTCCGAGTACCTGTAGGACCTGGCCATGACGTCATGCGAATTGTCCATCGATCGTCGCTCATTCTCGCTATGTGTCCTGCCCATCTCCATTTTAAGTTTAGAGCATAGGTGAGAGCATATTTCACTCCTGTCTTTTGTCTAATGGTGGTGTGACGAATTTTTTGACACTTCCTGATTTTAGCGACACTTCTTTCCATGCTTCGCTGGCATGACGTGATTTTGTTTTTTACTGCTTTGGTGAACTTCCATGTTTGGCAAGCGTAGGTTAGCGATGGCAGAAGACACGAGTCCATGACTTTGCTTTTGATTTTCATCGGCATCTGGCTTTTTACAATTTCCTTTAGGCTCCAAAACTTTTTCCATGTCGTTATTATTCTTCTTTCTACTTCTGCTACGTTGCTTAGTTTTTGGAAGGAAATTTGTTTCCCTAGGTAGATATAACTCTCGACGTACTCTACTGGTGTGTTGTCAAGACATATAGGTTTTTGAGCGGTATTTGTCATGAGTTTTGTTTTGCTCAGGTTGATTTCTAGTCCTGCCTCTCTGCTTGCTTGTTGTAACGTGTGTAACATTGACTCTAGCTCTGTGCTATTTTCTGATAGGAGGACAATGTCGTCCGCGAACCTAAGGTGACTAATATGTTTCCCTTTTATACAAATACCGGTTCTATCCCAATTTAATTTGCTGATAATCGATTCCAGTACTGCTGTGAAGATTCGAGGCGATAAGGGGTCGCCTTGCCGTACTCCTCTTTTGATGGGGATAGGTGGTCCTGCGGTCTCTAGTTTAACTCTACTAGTGCTGTTTTCGTAAAGGTGTTTTAAGACTTGTACATATTTTTTCTCCACTTTTTGTGATTGTAAAGCTTTCCATATTGAGGGGTGTAGTATTGTATCAAAAGCTTTCTGGTAGTCTATAAATCCTATGTAGAGTGGCCGTTGATATTCTTGATATTTGAACTCTTTCGAAACCCAGCTTGTTCGATCGGCTGACTTTTTTCTAGAGTGGTACTGATTATATAGAAAAAAATATGGAAAAAAAGATATTATTTTTAGCAGGCTATCGAGAATCAAATTAGTTAGACGAGGTTAATTATTTAAAAAAAAAAGCTTAGGTTAGGTTAAGACTGTGACCTCCTACGCTCGAGCCGAGCGAGCGAAGCGAGCGGTGCCGCGGCAATGGCCGGCGAGTGCCAGAAACGACTAGATTATATAGAAAAAAAAGGGTAGTATTTAAACGCAAATCAAAAAAGAGAAGCGAAAGCAAGACCCGCTTTAATAATTCAATAAATTACAAATTTGTATCTAATTATATATTTTTTTTTGCTGATCTCATTATGTGGTAATTAATAAATTATAAGCCGACTGTGACTAATAAAATGCTGTTTTATTTAGAAAAACTGCTGTAAATAATATAAAAATAGAAGCTATATTTAAAAGAAAAAGAGTTAACATGTATAATGTGCATTAAGTGTGGTGCAAACTGTTAATATGAGTTGGTTATTAATAAAAAAAAAAAAATAATAATAATAATATTATTAGCTGTGCATTGATGAAAAAGCTTTTGCTTTAGGAAAAATCGCTGTACGCTGCGAAAATAAATTGTAGTGTGCTTAGTGATATTTTGAGTTGAATATTTTGCTTTGCAAACAGTAATTTTGATGGGAATTCGGAATCTTATTGCATAGAAAAAGGATATTTTTTGATTTGCGTTTAAATACTACCCTTGTTTTTACCTCTGACTGCCAGGTTTTAATTTACTCCTTCGTCATGGGAATACCATCACCCCCGCCTACATCGCCTGACCTTCAACATTTGGGCCTTCCAGTCGGATCAGGTTCAATAAGAAGAAGTGAATTAATAGAAACCATAAGTTAGAAGAATGAAATGACCACGCGCAGCAAACAAAGAAGACTGGCTGAGGAAATAAGTGCGCGTCGAAAGGATGACGTCATCTCGGACTCTGGTTTGCCGTCTGAAAAGGCACCAGGATCACCGTTTGTCGCACCAACAATGGCATCGAAGTCTGATATTAACATCCCACTGACGGGTGGTCAAGTGACTGACTGCAGTAGAAGTATGTCAGAAGGACCGCAGAGAAGACAGACGGTCGCAACAAGTCGCCTGTTACTGTTATATGTTTTTCTCACTCCCCCCCGCTGCCCCCTACCGTGCCCGGCGACGAATGCGCAACGCGGAATGACTCATTCGAGTTACCGAGTAGTATTTAACAATGAAAAACTTAAAATATCACGCACGGAGCATTTTTATTTAAGAACAATAATGCCTAATAAAAAAACAATAGCAATCTACTAAACACTCTCTAACTTAGTTCAGTTACACTTGGTAGACCTAGTTCTTTTTGCTGTTGATTTCTCATATGGTGTAACATATTATGGCTTATATTTTGGCGAAAAGCTGGCATGTTTTTTAAAAAAAGTTGCATTGCAAAAGTTGCATTGGCCTTTTACACTTTTAAATGAACTTTCCGTGATAAAAGAGCCCAGTTGCTTCATTTCAACCATTTGGCAGCTAATTAATTATAAAATACTATTGGCCCACCTTGTATCTACGTCAGTTTTCAAAGTGTTTTCTTTGTCAAGTCAGGATATGCCCTGACTACTGTACCTTTCGAAGCTATGGCACAGAGCAGCAGACTATTTAATATAAAACTATATTTAGGTAATTACTTGATTTGGTCCCATAGTAAAAGTTGTTCATAATGATGAGTACAATGACCTCTTAAGAGGTTGTTGGTGTTTTTCCAATAACCCTGTATAACCTTTTTGATGATCTGGGAATTTCATGAAATGTATTTGACGGCGCTTCGACGTTTTGAGAGTGTTAAGAAACGTCGCGTGTTGACGTTCCTTCACTCTGACGCAACTCCAGGCCCTTTTGCAGGCAGTCGCTATACGAGGCAGGATCCGCTTGCATCGTGCTCAAGCAAAACGTGTTCGGTGGAGCGTCGCTGTATTTCAATTAGTTGGGAAGTGTGGATTACGATTCTATTAATATTTTGTTTGAATAATAATCGTTTCGTTAATCTTCTTCGATACGTGG
This sequence comes from Mesoligia furuncula, assembly GCA_916614155.1. Classification (NCBI taxonomy): domain Eukaryota; kingdom Metazoa; phylum Arthropoda; class Insecta; order Lepidoptera; family Noctuidae; genus Mesoligia; species Mesoligia furuncula. Next base: position 152,763 of record CAKAJR010000029.1, read on the forward strand.
TTTAGATTCTCCTCGCCCGCCTACCCACGATAGCTCGGCAGCCGCAATGGACATGGAATAATGGCCATGTGCCGTAATATTTTTTTTTCATTGTCAGAGTCTGTCACATTTCTAATTTGGTCTGACATTATAAGAGTAAAGAAGATGGCTGAATGTTATTCTGCTGTATTGACATTACGACGCAATATATTATAATGCTGAGTCGGAGAAACAGATTCAATCGTGCACATGTCGGCTGTGATGCACTTAAAAACGTATAATTATGATTGGCATGTGGTTCGCAGTACGTACCTGTCCTGAGCGGCACGGTAGTGAACTGCAGGCAGATGGGCTGCTCGGGGTGCGGCAACAGCGGCTCGCTGCAGCGCGTGCAGGCGTACACGCGCGTCAGCGACGGAGGCCGCGACACTGAGGACCAAGGACATTGCGCAAATTTATTTATTTATTTATGTGGCACTCCAACGACTTTCTCAACGACTTTTCGACTCTCGACTGAGCCTTTGATCGTAAGAAATATCCCGTGGACAGTTAGGGCTTCTAAAACGAAGGTATCTAGTGAAGCTTCTTTAGATACGTTCAATGCTGTCTATGTGAACGCGGTTCTATGTTCTATGTTATGGGTTTGGTTTCCGCACTTAGTCCTGCAGTGGACCATTGTGCGTGGGCCATGGCGGCCGTCGGTGGTTATTCCAACCAGCCCACCTCCCTCCAGAAGCTGATCAAGTCTCCTGGTCTGTTTAGAACATCTGTGTACGATCTGGGTGTCCCGAGGGTTTCTGACCTTATCTGGGTGATGCCTGTGCACTCAAAGAGCACATGCGCAATGGTTTCATCAGCCTCCATGCAAGCCCTGCACAGGGGACTATCTGTTATGCCCAATGTGTGAAAGTGTTTATTTAGCGAGCAGTGTCCCGTGATGGTCCCCGTCACCAGGCGCAGTCCTTTCCTGTCCAGTCGTAAAAGACGCCTGGTTAGCTTGCCATCCAGTGACGGCATGGCTTCTTTGGACTGCCTGCAGCTTGGTGACGACGTCCACCAGCTTTCTGCTTGTGTGTGGGTGTGCTCCTGTAGCCACCTGCGTAGTTGGTTGAAGGGGATGGGCACGATAGGTTCCGGTCCACAAACTGACATGCTGGAAGCCCTTCTGGCCAGCTCGTCAGCTGCGTCGTTGCCTAGCGATCCACTGTGTCCTTTTATCCATTGTAGTGTCACTGAATTGCGGTTCGATACAGTTACCTGCTCAAGCACATTGTGACATTCTAGTATTAGGTTCGATGTGATGCATTTTTTATCTAAGGATTGGAGGACTGAGGCGCTGTCGGAGAGTATGCGAACATGGGTGTTTGTAACTCTCCTGGCCGCTAAGGCATAGGCCGCCTGCATTATGCCCACACACTCTGCTTGATAGACCGTGTTGAGCATTCCCAGCGGTTTGGATATTTTTATGTTGAGATCGTGTGAGAAGACTCCGACTCCAGTTCCGCAGTCGGTCTTCGAACCATCGGTGTAAATTCTCAGTTCTTTCGGTCCTGAGTGGTCGCACTGCTCCTCTTCGAGCACTATGTTATAATGCTTTTGAAAGCAGTATTGTTTCGGGGCTTTGTCGCAAGGTGATGCCATCATTGGCTGCCGTTTGATCGCATCTTCTTTTAAGCGTGTGTGTTTGACCCTAGAGTCTTTGCTCAGGGTCCCTGATTTGGAGAGCCTAAAGGCAGCCAGGGCCGCCTCCTCCCGCACTATAAGGTGTAGAGGCGGCAGTCCAAGCATAGCCTGTAGGGCAGCAGTGGGTGTAGTTCTCATGCAGCCAGTGATTGCCACACACGCAAACCGCTGCAGCTTTTCAAGGTCTTTTTGGGCTGTGCTCAGGTCTGTTCTGGGCCACCAGACTAGTGAGCCGTATGTAATTATCGGTCGGATGACTGTGGTGTATAGCCAGTGAGTGACCCTGGGGCTTATCCCCCAATTCTTGCCAAGCATTCGCTTGCATTGCCACAGGGATATACTGGCTTTCGTAGTAATGTAGCTGGTGTGTTTTGCCCAGTTCAGCTGTTTGTCCAGAAATATGCCCAGGTATTTGGTTTCAGTTGAAAGGCTTAGGGTTGTACCAAAGAAACGTGGTAGCTGTAGTGTCGTCAGTTTCCTCTTTTTTGTGAAGAGAACTAATTCGGTTTTCGTGGGGTTCACTGATAAATGGTGTTTACCACACCAGTTTTCTATTATTTTCAGTGCCTGGCGCATTAGATTGCACAGGGTGTTTTCGTGGGTGCCATTTATTATTACGGTTATGTCGTCGGCGTATCCTACGGTATAGTAGCCTTTGTCGTTGAGTTCTTTTATTAGACTGTCTACGACCAGGTTCCATAGAAGCGGCGACAGGACGCCCCCTTGCGGGCAGCCCTTCGCCACTATGGCCCTCGTGGTGTCGTTTACGGTCACTTGTACTGCCCTCCGTTTGAGCATGTTGGTGATCCAGCCGCTCAGGGACGGGTCTATGTTGTGCCTCTCTAGGGCCGTGTTGATGCTGTGGAAGGTAGTTTTGTCAAAGGCGCCCTCGATGTCAATGAAGGCTGCCAGTGCAGAGCATTTGTGGTCCACTGCGCATTCAATTTTGGATACCACGCTGTGTAGCGCGGATTCCGTTGATTTGCCTGTGGAGTACGCATGCTGTTGTTTGTGGAGTGGCTTTGCCCGAAGAGGTCCATCTCGGATGTGTCGATCACATAGCCTCTCAAGGGTCTTTAGTAGAAAGGATGTGAGGCTTATGGGTCTGTACGCCTTGGGTTGTGTGTAGTCGGCTTTGCCCGGTTTTGGTATAAAGATGACTTTCACTTCGCGCCAGGCCAGGGGTATGTACCTGAGTGCTATACAAGCCCGATAGATTTCTACCAGGCTTGGAGTGATGAGGTCAACACCCCATTGTAGTAGGGCTGGGAAAATGCCATCTAGTCCTGCGGACTTATATGGCTGGAAGGTGTTGATGGCCCACTTTACTCGGTCTTCTGTTACCAGACTGTGGGCGCTGGACCAGTCTTGTGCCGTTGGGGTCCAATCTGGCTCAGCATCCCAGGTCCTGTCCTCTAGGAGTTTGCAGTCGGGGAAGTGAGTCTCGAGTAGGACCTTGCTGGTTTCATGGTCTGTCAGTGTGTATGAGTTGTCGGGTTTCTTCAGCGCGCCAAGGGTTCGGTCCTGATCTGTTGATAAGATCTTCCTTACTCTTGCGGCTTCATTATTGGTTTCGATGGATTCACAGAATTTCCGCCATGCTGTCCTTCTGGCGGTTCTGATTTCCTTTTTGTATGTGTATTGGGTCTCTTTGTATAGCTCCCAGTCTTCCGGGAGTCTGGTGTTTTTGGCTCTGTTAAATTGCTTCCGTAGTGTGTTTCTGAGTTTACTAAGGTCGGCGTTCCACCAGGGATTCCTCTCACTGTTGGTTCGTGGTGCCCTTAGTTTGCAGCATGCATGGTATGCTTCGGTCAGGTATTCTGACAGCTTTGTCACCGTGTATTCAAGTTGTGCAGGTTCTCTTATAGTTATTTGTGATAGGTGCCTAGCTAGAAGGGCGGCAAGGAGGCGCTTGAACCCGGGCACATCGGTGCGCCGTGGGTTTCGTCTCGATATGGGTTTCCTTATATTGGTAGTTAAAGTGAAGCGGATTCTTCTATGATCTGAGCAAGAAGGTTCGTCCGATACGTGCCAATTTGTTATAAGATTTGTCGCGTTTTCTGTAGCAAGTGTTAGATCAATGATCGTTTGCCCTCGGACTGTAACCCAAGTGGGTTCAGAGCCTCGGTTAACGATGTTAAGGTTAGTAGAGAATAAATAGGTGGATAGTACCTCTCCTCTGGAGTTTGATGCGTCGCTGCCCCAGAGCGGGTGATGGGCGTTCGAATCGGTGCAGATGATCAGGTCTAATTTGGTGCTCTCGCAGTGCTGTACCAGGTCGGCCATTTCTTTCGGCGGGCAGTCTGTGTCTTCGCCCGGCATGTATACCGAGGCCAGTACAACGTCTGGGAGTTCACCTTCGGTCTGGAGCCTGAAAGCTGTCAGGTCTCTGGAACAGAATTGAGTGAGTAGCGTGGTAGGGATATCTTTGGGTATATAGGCGCAGGATCTGGGTTTGTCTGAGCTGTGTGTGTTGAGAATTAGCTTACCTCCGATGTTACTGAGACCGCAAATCCTGTTGTTCCTGATCCACGGCTCTTGGATCAGTGCAATCGTTCGGGGGTTAACCTCCAGTGCCCTGCGTAAGCTAGCCGTAGCAGTTTGGCTATGTTGGAGGTTAGTTTGGATTATGTTGAGTGTTAGAGACGGTGATGAGGGGGAGGGGTTAGTCGGTGATGGATCCATCGGACAGAACCTCCGCCTCCTCTCTGTACTGGCCTTCGTGTTGTTCCCCCGGCGACGATGCTAATAGTTGCTCGTTCCAGCCGGGAGATGCGGGTGGTAAGCTGGCTACATCATCAGCCATCGCCGCGCGGGCCATGACCTCCTCTAGTTGGGCGATGTCTGTGTCGTCCGTCTGTGTCACTGTCGGTGTCGTCGTCGTCGTCGGGTCCGTCCTGTTGTCCGAGGGCTGGGTCGTGGGCCAGAAGCGCACGTATATCGAACCCAGTAGGTACGATATACGTCGCTCCCGCCCCATGACCTTTTCCACTTCCTCCGGTGGCACACCTAGGGTCAGATAAGCCCCGTAGTTGTCACCACCGACGGTAGTTGCCCTGTATAAGGACCATCTGGCAATGTCGTACCACCTGTTCTGACGAATCAGAATGCTGTGGAGCCTCTGTATGTCACCTCTATAGCGAGGGACAAAGAGGGAGGCTCTGACGCGGGTGGGCACGTCTGACTGCCGGAGCACTGTCAGTGTACGGTCGGTGTTGGGGATCTTAAGGAGGGGTACATTTTTAGTCAACGCGTCAGTTTATGTGAACGCGGTAAGTAGGGTTCCAAACTGGCGATGCATAGTCCAGTAGACTTCTCACCAGATTATTAAAAAGCACCTTGAGGGTAGAGATCGACTGGAAATCCCGACATATTCTTTTTATAAAGCCAGACATTTTTGCAGCTTTGGCAGTGATATTGTCAATGTGGCAACCGAATGTGAGTTTTGAGTCGAGGTGGACTCCCAGGTCGCGAATCGTGTCCACTTTTTGAAGTATTACCCCATTTATTGAGTAAGACGTAGGAATAGGTTTTCGTTTTTTGGTGAATGTTATGTGGTAGCACTTTTTCACATTGAGAGACATGCGGTTTTCTAAGCACCAGTCGTGAACTGCGTCAAGGTCAGCCTGGAGTAAATGGAAGTCGAGCGATGAGTTTATCTCTTTACAGATTTTTAAATCATCAGCGAAAATAGAGCAATTGCTGTATTTTACTGAGAGAACTATGTCATTGACGAACATTAGAAAAAGTATTGGGCCTAGATGAGATCCTTGGGGGACTCCAGATGAAGAAAAATAAACTGGTGAATCATATCCTTTTACAACCACTCTTTGTTTTCTTTCTGTGAGATATGATTTAAACGGCGTAAACTCATTAGGGTCTGAAATGACAATGGGTGTTCCTCAAGGTTCGATATTGGGTCCATTCCTCTTTTTAGTTTACATTAATGATTTACCCCAATTACTTCAAAATCAACCGAAGATGGTGTTATTTGCAGATGATACATCATTGATCTTTAAGATAGACAGACGGGCACAAAATCTTGACGATGTGAATAACTCTATTCTTCAGGTCCAAGATTGATTCACGGTAAATAATTTGGTACTGAATGAAAAGAAAACCAAATGCACTAGATTTAAATTACCTAATGTTAGAAATAGCGAATGTGACATCATACTTAATGGAGAAAAACTGGAATTTGTTGATCGAACTGTTTTTCTGGGAATCACGCTAGACGAGAAATTACAATGGGGACCTCACATAACATCTCTTGCGGGGCGGCTTAGCTCGGCCGCTTATGCTGTTAGAAAGATTAGACAGTTAACTGATGTAGAAACCGCGCGTTTAGTCTATTTTAGCTACTTTCACAGCTTAATGTCGTACGGCATTTTACTATGGGGTCGAGCTGCTGACATTGAATCCATCTTTATTTTGCAAAAGAGAGCTGTCAGAGCCATTTATAATCTACGTCGCCGCGAATCTCTCAGGGAACTTTTTAAAAAGATTAATATTATGACGGTACCTTGCCAATTTATTTATGAAAATATTATGTATGTAAGAAAAAATCTACATCTTTTTAATAAATTAAGCGATAGACATAATTTTAATACTAGAAATAAAGATAAAATACATCAACCATTTTTTAGATTAGCCAAAGTAAATACATCTTTTATGGGGTACTGTGTTAAATGTTACAATAAAATACCTTGTGATATATCGCAATTAAATGAAAGAAAATTTAAAACTCACATTAAACGTACACTTTGTAAACAAGCATACTATAAATTAGAAGATTATATCCAAGATAAGAACGCTTGGAAACATGCTGGTCCTGCTCCATAGCTAGAGTGTAGACAAAATCAAACTGGTTGCTAATTTAATTGTAAAATTGATTATTTCTTCTTTTTTTTTAACGTTGATTTATATTCTGTAATTACTTAAACTCACACCCTGACTTATTACTTGTAATTTTTTATTTAAATGAAAATCGTTTATTTTTACCATGTTTGTAAATATGTGAGCACCATGTATCTATTAGATAATTCATTTATGTCATGTTTTCATTTTTAATTCTTTTACCTATTTTGGTATAGTAATTTTATTTTATTTTAGGTGCATCGTCTACACATATTATTATATAATTAATGTATACAAGATATTGTAAAACATTTTAAAAGAGTAACGGTGGAGTTTCTTGCCCATTCTTCTCCATACGAAAACTACCTTTTGGAATGGGCGACTAGAATCAATTCTATTTTTTCGTAATTTTTGACGTTCAAAAGTGCCTTTTAAGTGCCTACTTGAAATAAATGTTTTGACTTTGACTTTGAAACCAAAGGAGTAACTGACCAAATATGCCGAAACTTTCAAACTTCTTTAAGAGGATTATATGGTCCACCTTGTCGAACGCACTGCTGAAATCAGTGTAAATGGAGTCGACTTGGACGCGAGAGTCCATCAATTTACTTACTTCATTGACGTAGTGGACTAAATTAGTAGTCGTAGATTTACGACCACAGAAACCGTGTTGTTCAGGCACTAACTGAGGATTGATGTGTGATGAAATTAAAGGAAATAGCAGGGATTAGAAAAGTTTTGGGAATACTGAGAGAAGTGAAATAGGACGGTAGTTCAGGACGTCACTAGAATCTCCTTTTTTGAAAATTGGGAAGGTGTTAGCCATTTCCATACCCGTTGGAAACTTTGATGATGCAATCGAATGGTTGAATATTATTTTAAGCGGCAATGATAGACTAGTAGCACACTTTTTTACAAATACTGGCGGCAAACCATCTGGCCCTGGCCCTTTGCAGATGTTGAATTTGTTTAGTGCTTTCCGGACGTGTCGTTCCGTAAATACTAATTTACCTAATGCATGCTGATGATACTTGGATCCTATTTGAGCTACAGCAGGTGAACCAATCGAAGGAGTAACGTTAGAGGAGAAATGCTTAGCAAAAAGGTTGCATACTCCTTCACCAGTAGATGCTGTTTCATTTCCTAGATACATCTCTGAGGGAATTTCGTTAGTCTTAGACTTCTTCGCTTTGACGAAGGACCAAAAGAGCCTCGGATTATGTTTAGTATTTCTTTCAGTGAAGCTCATATAGATTTTATAACAGCTGTTCATCATGGTTTTCGATCTCCCCTCTAATAGTCTATATTCGAAGTGGTCCCTTGGGTTATAAGGCTGCGTTTCCACCAGAGATGTGCGAGGATGCGTAGCGAGGGATGTGTGTGAAACAGACCAATAACGTCGCTTCATTTTCACAGCTTTAATTAAGATAGCGTTGTTATTGGTTAGTTTTACACACATTCCTCACTACGCATCCTCGCTCATCTCTGGTGGAAACACAGCCTTATACTTTTTGTAACGTCTAACATTTAGGTACCTGCATCCTTAGCTCTTTAGTCGTGTCTTTGAATTTGTTTGTTGGCAACCCAACTTTTTATTTTAGTAAAAAAACCGTTTTAATTACCGGCAACATTGACTGTACTGTCACTCTCGCTTTGTTTACAACGAAATAAATGTGCGTGCTATGAACGTCTCCAGCAGTTTTTTTTATTGCATCGTATTATGCTGCTTAAATAATAACAAGGATCCGAACCTCACGTTTTCCTCACTTCTAAAGGACGTAGAAAGGTAAAAAAATGCACGTCTACATATACCCAATTAGTAATTATGTAGGTAACTACATACCAAATGTTTACATTAATTGTTATTCTTATTTATGTAACCCGTATTTACGTAGTTAGAATATTATTTATTACTTCGTTTATTTATTTACATACCTTATTTTATTACATTTTAAAATATTTCAATATAAAATAGATGTTGATCGGCTTTCGGCCATCAGTCCATTGGCTGATACGACAATCGGCACAATGATAGCCGAGCTCACATTCCACATGTCAACAACCTCGTGTGCTAAGTCGAGATAGTTAATTTGTTTCTCTTTCTCAGCTTTCACGAAGTTCCCGTCATGTGGAATGGTACTATCGACAATCATTGTGCGGCGCGCTAATCGATCTATCACCACTACATCAGGCTTATTGGCAACAATAGACCTGTCAGTAATGATAGACCGATCCCAGAACAACGTGACATGGTCATTTTCAAGAACTGGGTCGGGCACATACCTGTAATACGATACCTCAGAATCCACAAGTTTGTACTTCACAGCAAGTTGTTGGTGAATATTCCTGGCCACTTGGTGATGTCTGTGCAAGTACTCGCCGTTAGCCAGACAAGAACAACCAGAGATAATATGTCTGATAGACTCACCCGGACGGTGACATGCCCGACACACGTCAACCGTCCCGTCCTTCATAATATGTTTCCGGTAGTTATTCGTGAAGATAACTTCGTCCATAATTGCACAGATAAAACCTTCAGTTTCCCCGAAAAGGTCACCAAAACGTAGCCAGGATACGGACGCTAAGAATTCTACACCGGGCTCGGGCTCATGAAAAGCCCGATAGAAGCGCCCGTGAAGCTCCTTGCTTGGCCATAGCTTCTTGCGGTCATCAAGTTTTGGTTACAGGTTTGCGCCAGTTCTCTTTAGCCATTTAGAGCAGGGTGAGCCCCTTGTCCACTGTGACCACATCGCGGTGCATACCCACTTCGGCTTTTAAAAAATATTCCCTGAGACTGCACACCTCGCGGTTTTGGAGGTTCTTCGCATTTAAAAAGCCTCGACCCCCGCACTTCCGCGGGATATACAGTCTTATCACCGATGATCGTGGGTGATGCGGTTTGCGGTCGGTACCGGTAGTAGTGTACGGACTCTTCTATCCAGGGCGTCGAGTTCGGTCTGAGTCCATTTGAGTATGCCAAAAGAGTACATCAAAACCGGCATGACCCAACCGTTGAAGGCGCGCACCTTATTTCCTCCCGAAAGAAGACTAATTAATACCTTCTTCAGGCGACAAAAGAAGCAAAGAAGCGCTCTTTCAACGATTGCTTCATGTCAGCATCGTTGATGCCTAACGCTTCTGACATACCCAAATACTTATAGCTTTCGGATGAGGAGAGGGATCTGAGGCTTATGGAATCCGAGAGTTGAATTTCCTCGGATTCCATAATCGCTTTACATGCATGACTGCACATTTGTTGACACCAAATTCCATCCTGATGGCGCTACTGAAAGTTTCAGTTACCTTCAGTAGCTCCATCAGACGCAATTTTTTGGGGGCAAAGAGTTTTAAATCATCCATGTCAAGGAGGTGAGATATGACCTGACCACCTCTCCTCAACCGATAGCCTAGACCTGAATCCTCCAGTAGTGTACTTAGAGGATTCAGGGCTAAGCAGAACCTAAGTGGACTCAAACTGTCGCCCTGAAATATTCCCCGTTTAATCCATACAGGCTCATCATTTCCCTGCATCAGTCGACATCCTGGATAACGAAGGATCGTCTTCCATTGCCCCATACACGACTCAAGGAAGGTGCGTAGAGTTGTATCTATCTTGTACAACCCCAGCACCGTCATGAGCCATGTATGTGGCACCGAGTCGTAGGCCTTCTTGTAATCTATCCATGTTTATGAGGAGTAGCTCCTTAGTACCGCGGGATCCATTCCTACATCCATTTTGAGAGGCAGATATAATCGAGTTACTCTCAGTGTGCGTATTAATTTTCGCTCTCAAAATGGATGTAAGAAGTTTATAAGCCGTCGATAAACATGTGATCGGTCTATAATTCTTGGGTTTCGTGTGACTACCTGATTTATGGAGCAGGTGGGTAACGCCTGTTGTTAGAAACTGCAGTAGCGACCCAGACTCTAAGGATGACTGAAACTGAGATGCCAGGCAAGTGTGTGAACTAATTAGCCATTTCATCCAAAAGTTGTGCAGTCCGTCCGGTCCCGGTGATTTCCAATTCGGTAACGGACGAACCGCTCTGGCAACGTCTGATGGCGTAATTAGGACTGTTTCCATTTCTGGTACCGACTCACACACTCGCTCGACATCCTGCATCCAGCAAGCCTCAGTGTGACAGACGGGCACCGACCAGATGCTGCACCAGAATGCACTTGTGGCGGCATCATCCGGGCGGCATACATCTGTCACATTTTGTTCAGGTCGCTCCCAAGCTATACACCCACCTTTCATCGCTCTGGAACATGCAATTCTGCGTGTATCGATCCACCCGCTTTTATACCGCCGAATTTGTCTCGCCCATGCACAAACTTTCTGCTTCAGGAAGTCGATGCGCTCTGTGACACGAACATGTATTATCGAGGGCTGATTCCAGTCCCCGAGAATTCCCGCCTTACAAAGCGCATCACACGTGGTCGTGTATTGCCCTCCCTGAAGCAGTATAGTTTGCCGATGAGTACCCTGGCCCCATCGATACGACGCTCGATCCTGCGCTGCCAGGCTGGTACGGCTGGTTTTGGTCGAGTAGCTCCGTCACAACTTGGAAATTTAACGTTAGCTAAACGACATGCCGTCACAGCCGCACAGTACAGGATCGAGTGTGTATTAACGAGATCCTCGCTGCTCTCGAAAAAATTCTTGAGCTGCGAGTCCAAGGCACACGCCAGCGCCCTATTTTTTTGTGCATGGGTAATCGTGGTGATCGGGGCCTAAGTTCGGTTGGAGTGGACCTTTACTCGCGTAATGCATCCTCCAGTGCGCTCCTCAGTCGGACGTTGCACTGGCTACTTACTGTGTCAACCCTATCGTCTTCTTCTTCAACATGATTGGACCGCGGCGGGATGGCATCAACAGTTGACACTTGTGCCGCAGTTTGTGACGATATGGTTGCTCAGTACCTCTGAGCGCAGCCTATCGAGTGCGATATCGTCCAACCTGTGATTACGTTGGATGACCCACACCTGATCCGACAGTAGTTGGGTCGAAACGTTGACGGTTGGTTCCAGTTCCTGGAACAGAGACAGCATTCTATCGCGGTACGCAGTGAGGTTTATTCCCCCTCTGTAGACCCGTAATATGCGCGCATGACGTTCTCGTTCATAGACTGAGTCCATCTCATGCGCTGCACACAACCACCGGTGGCGGGGACTCGGCTCGGGGCCGGATGGCCCCTAAGTCCCAAGCTGTGCGGTGGCCGGTCTCTCCCCTGCCGACGTACGGGTGTTGGCGATGTCGGTGGGGAAAAATATTCGTCGCTCGAGCTCGACGCAACTGCCACGGCCGGTGTCACGGCACTCTCGATAGCGCTGGGTTCTGGCGGCGGCGGGGCGGGGCTGATCGACGAGTCCGGAGGTGGTAGATGTGCAAGGCGTGCTGCGGATCTCGTCAACATCCTAAATCTTCATTATCTCCACAGATTTGTTCGGAGGCCAAATTTGACAGCCGTCATTTTTAATTTTTCTATGTTTATAAAGGTTTTTTATTTTATTTTTGGTTTATTGTTTGTAGATTTAATGTTTTATTCCAAAAGGTTTTTTATGATATCAATGAAGACGGGAAATTAATAAAAACAGGAAATATAAAATAAGAAAGAAAAATTTACGTTGTTGACGTATCAGTGTTAACAAATATTATTATTATATATTTAGGTACTTCTTAGGTTTAGCTTTGATAATATATGTATATACTATCAGGTAGGAGAGTAAGTATTTATTTTTGATCTCAGAAAGTATTTTTGTTTTGGTGGGTGTAGCACAGATATAGATACACCTAGATAACGCAAGAACAACTACTTCGCGTGCCAAAATCGCACCAATTTTATGTTAAAAAAATCGTAGGCCGCCACTTTCGCGCTCAGTCTTGTGTACTGCTGGCTAGATGATAAGCGTGAGCGAGAACGCGAGCTTGTGACGTCATAGTAGGGAGTCAAAAATGGCATGCTTGGTTTTTATACAGTTACAGTGATACTTGCGTTATCTAGGTCTATCTATATCTGTGGTGGGTAGGTACCTACAATGGACTAACTATAACTAAATATTTTAATTATGTAGCCAACAGGGACTCACTTACTTTTTATTTGCCCAATTACGCAGGTACTTTAAAGTAATAAATAGACTACCAACTGAGGCAATATTTTTGTAAGGTTTTCGTTTTGTTCGGTGTGTAAGGTGACATTACATGAAACTGAAAAAGCTGTAGAAGATAGACTACTCATAAGTATAATAAAAATATACAAAAGTATGTACCATATTTTATTTTTCATTCCAGACAGCCCTAGTACTCGGTTAAGCGGCGTAGGTATTTTGCGGACAATAAAGGACACAAAGTAATAACAACTCTCAAGCGCGGCGATTAAGTGCAATTTAACTTGCGCGTTGGCGGGAAGTGATTTTGTAAGCTATTATAAAAGCGGCTTTCTTCAAGATCAAAGAAGTCGACCTTCTGTACTAAGTACTATTAGTTATTCTGTGATAAGGGTTAAACTTCAAATTAGTTCTAAGTTTTTATAAAATATAGACAATCTGATTAAACAACAGTTTAATTAATAAACCAGTCAAGATCTAGAGTTTAAATTTTAAAGCAGACTGAAATGCTTATTTCTTGATAATGTCGTTCATCGTCGGCGTTAGCTCTCATATTGTATTCTAGACGAACATTTGTTGCGTCAATGTAATATGACGTCACACCTACGACCCACGTGCGAGCACTCAGTAATAAAGCGGCTTTATATGGCGCCGACATTTCAATAATGAAATGACTTTAGTATTCAACGTTGCTCTCATAAAAACTGAATTAACTACTTCAAAGAAAATATTCCGTAAAGCACAGAGTTGGTCTGTCATCGACAAGACTCTTTGAGGCTTAAGGTTATTGATCGACGCCCATAAAGGCATTATCATAATTCTTTTTTGTGACTGTCTTGACATAAATAAGTAACGGAGACGAGGGAAGCGTCATTCGCAACAAGTAATTTAGTGAACAGAAGCAAGATGTTCATTTACGGCACAACTGATTCTCATGAAAGGAGATCATTAAGACCTATTCCTCACAGTGAACGCAAAAAGGGCTACTCGTTCTAGATCGCAAGCCGCCGGTCGTCAGTCACGCCTCGCGCACGCCTCACGAGGCATTAGAAGGGGCTAAGCTCGTTCCATTCAACTTACGCATTGTTTGAAGTGTGTGCACGGTCACGTCGCAGGCATCGCACACGCCGCGCCGCGCCGGCGACAGTCGCGCGACACTTGCAGCAAAATGCAACAATACCGAACTTAAATGTACACCGCAAAGTTTATAAGATACAGGCGCAGTAGTGGCTCGGAATATCGAACAAAGTGCGCACAAGTTTACTTGGACATAAAGATACTATCGCAGTTAGGAAAGTAGAACATGACAAAAGTGTCGTATAAGCGTAAAAGAAGTTTGAATTTGTGGCTAATCAGATCTTAAGAGGGGATTCGGATATACAGCTTTTGCAGTCTTGTTGCTGATGAAGCTGTATTAAATATTGCAGAACTGTCCTAGTATTGCTCATAGAGAGCTGAAAGTATAAGACCTTATGACTCAAAGCTAAGTAGCGTTGCTCCGGAACGTGCAACACACAGGCAGCAGGAGCTCTTCACCTTAACGTACTGAGCACAAGACGCGGATAATGACTGATGGCAAAGGCGACGCGACCAGTAAGCCGTGCTTTGAAGAAGAGCAGCTCTGTGGTTGGAGGCACACGCTGTTAGGAAATGCCTTCTTTCATACCGTTTAATTGCTACACTGCGCACTGTTGAAAATTCGACAATTCCTCTCAGACGGAACAGAGAGAATACGGACTAAACTTACGGTGGTTTATTAATCTTTTAGAGTACTCATTCATCTTCTAAACAGTGGCCAATTATGTTTTTTTCGACCGCAATAGCTAACATCTATATATATAAAATTCAAAGTCCTGACTGACTGATTGACTGACTGACTGATATATCAACGCACAGCCCAAACCGCTGGACCTAGAGACTTGAAACTTAGAAAGGTTTTTCTTTGTGAAGAGTAAGTATCCACTAAGAAAGGATTTTTGGGAATTCAACCCCTAAAGGGTTAAAATAGGGGAAGGAAGTTTATATGAAAGTCCGACAGTTTTGAAGTTAGGATCTTCTAATTTTGCATTTAGGCTGACAATTGAAAATTAATTTATACGTGTCTCAGCGTTTTTGATAATTCCACCCCCGAAGGGTTAAAAAGGGGGATGAAGTTGTGAATAGAAAGTCATTAATTTTCGACGTAAAAATCACAAAATTTATATCTAGGCTTATGATAGGAAGCTAACACAAGGGTGTTGTTAGAATTTCATCCATTAAGGGGGTGAAAAGTGGGATGAAATTTTGTCCTGACTGACTGTTATATCAACGCACAGCCTAAAACGCTGGTCGGTACCGCTGGGTAGAGAAATTAATTTTGGAGGGTGTGTTCTTTGTGAAGAGTAGATATCCACTAAGAAGGGGTTTTTGGAAATTTAACCTTTAAGGGGTGAAAAGAGGGGATTTTGTTTGTATGAAAAATCTTATTCCTTGAGTTAATATAACCATGAAACTTGGCACGAATACTTACTAGATAAATTATGAAGTTTGCCTTTCTTTTTAAACTACCCCCTGAAGGGGGATTGGGAGGTGTCAAAGTTTGTATGGAAGAATTTTAACGCGTGGTCCGATTAACTCGAAACTCAGTATTTATAATTATGACCGAAAATTAAGAATAACGTGTATCATCGTTTTTCGAAAATTTACCCCTAACGGGGTGAAAAGGTAATTTTATAGGAGAAGATTTTACTGCGTGGCTTGATTAACTCGAAAATTGATATAAACAATCTTTGAGTCGAGTAATGAACACATCCCAAACAATCTTACGAAATTCCAGCCCTGTGGGGGTGAAAAACGGGGATACAGTTTATAAGAAAAATCCCATTCATTTGGTTAATAAACTTGGCAAGAATAATTGCCTAAGCAAGTAATAAAGTTTATCATTATTCATTTATCAAAACACCCCAACACCCCTTGTGTTGGGGTGTTAAAGTTTGTGTGGAAGAATTTTAACGCGCGGTCCGATTTACTCGAAACTCAGTATTAATACTTTTGACAGAAAATAATCAATAATAACAGCCGCACAAATCGATCGATCAGGTTACGCAGGCTACGCTTGCCGCGGTTGGTCTGTGGATAGGTGTCCATCTTTACATACCGTGACCTCTCCGTGCCTCGGAAAGCACGCTAAGCCGTTGGTCCCGGCTGTCATTCGTGGATCTTTGACAGTCGCTAGGGGTGGTCAGAAGCCCGAAAGTTTGACAACCAGTCTTATCAAGGGGTATCGTATTTGGGTTGTGAAGGTCAGATAGGCAGTCGCTCCATGTAAAATACTGGTACTCAGCTGCATCCCGTTGGACTGGAAGCCGACCCCAACATAGTTGGGAAAAGGCTAGGCAGATGAAGAATCAATAATAAGTGTATGGGGTTTTCGAAAATTATTGACCCCTGACGGGACAAAAAGTGGTAATTCGATTTATAAGGGGATTTTAATGAGTGCCTTGAACAACTCAAAAAAAATGGTACAAATAAATTTGAACTTGAAACTTGGCACAACTAATTATAAAGTTCGAATTTTTTTGGAATTCTAAACTAACCCAAAGGGGAGATTGCGGGTGTCAAATTTAATATGGAAAAATTTTAATGCGCGGTCCAATTAACTCGAAACTCAGTACCTATCTAAGACCAAAATAAATAATAAAGTGGTTCAGGGTTTTTCGAAAATCTACCGCTAATGGGGTGAAGAGGGGTAGTCAATTTCACAGGGCAGAATTTTATTACGAGGCTTGATTAACTGGTAAATTGGTATAAATAATCTAGGTTATGTTTCGAAATTCCACCCCTATGGGGATAGAAAGAGGGGATACAGTTTATATGAAAAATCTTATTCATTTGGTTAATAAATTAGAAACTTGGCAATATTTGGGTCAGTAAATAATAAAGATAAATATTTAACCCGCTGTCGAATTAACTCGAAACTCGGTACTACTAAAACAAAAAATACTTAAAAAAAGTGATTTAGGGTTTTTAAGAAATTGACTCCTACGAACGTGGAAAATTTTACTGCTTGCTTCCATTAACTCGAAAATGGGTATGGGTCTTTGAGTCAAGTTATGAACACATCCCAAACGATTTTTCAAAATTACTCGGGGAGTAAAAAGCTGGGATACAGTTTATTTGAAAAATCTGATCCCTTTGAGCTATAAACTAAAAAATTGGCCCGGATGCTTATTTACATCTAAATAAATGATAAAAATCATAAACATACATTTTCGAAATTATAAGAGGAAAATACGAATTTCACGCGGACGAAGTCGCGGGCAGAAGCTAGTGAGAATATATATCAGTATTCTGATCAAAACTTTCGAAACGAAATTGCATAGATTCGACGTCATAAAAGAATATTTGAAACAAATGATGTAGCTTGGGTTTCAATCAAACAAGTCTTGTTCACAGGTCTATAGACCCAGATACATCTAGTCCAAACGGTCCAAATATTCAGTAAGTGTCCCTTAAGAGGGGGCCATTTGACAGGATAAAATCTGATTTCACCCACGCCTCATTGCCTACCCCTCTCATGAAACACGATAAAAACACAACACAATCCCTTCCCGCCAGCAGAAACTTTTCGCCCGGCGAAAACAGAAGACGAACTAACAGGGGATCGAGGAAGGGCGGGGGTGGAGGGGGGTTCAAGGGATCAAGTCGGAATAAATTATATATTTGTGTTTGAATTTAAATCTTCTGTAGTAAGTATACGCACAATAATCAGATAAAACGGCTCTATTCAATATCACCTTCTGTTGCTGAGTCTTTGCTTAAGGAAAATGTTAATGGTTGCGATTCGGAATTTCATTTTGAATATATTACCTGTAGAGATATAATTAAAACCTTTCACACTTTAAATGTAAAAAAGACTGCAGATCTATGGGGTAATTCTGTAGAAGTAGCTAAGTCTATTATTGACATTGTAGCACCTTCTTTAGCTCTTATCTTTAATAGTTGTATTGACAATGGGGAGTTTCCTGACCTTATGAAAAATAGTAAAATAATACCTTTGTTTAAATCAAGTAGTACATCAGACCCCACAAATTATAGACCTATTTCTGTACTACCTACCTTTAGTAAAATTTTTGAGAAATTAATTTTAGACCAAATGCAAAGGTTTTTTAATAAACATACATTATTACATAGCAAACAGTTCGGTTTTACAAGGGGTCGTTCAACTACTGATTGAACTTTTAGGACATATTCATAATGCATGGGAAGATAAATGCGATTTGTCCAAGGCATTCGATTGCGTTCTTCACGAAACGTTAATCAGGAAACTCCGCCACTACGGAATCCGGAACACTGCTCTGGATCTTCTTACTTCATACTTGAGTAAAAGGATTCAGAGCGTTGACGTTAATGGGAAAAGATCACCCGGATCTATAGTAACAATGGGAGTCCCACAGGGCTCAATTCTAGGTCCTTTCTTGTTTCTTATTTATATTAATGACTTGCCGTACCTCATAAAGGATAATCATGATATAGTGTTGTTTGCAGATGACACTTCTCTTTTGTTTAAACTTAAACGTCAGCAGTTGGTTACTGACGATGTAAATAGCGCGATCTCGAAAGTAGTCCACTGGTTCAATGTTAATAATTTGCTTTTAAACGAGAAAAAAACCAAATGCATTAAGTTTACGCTACCCCACGTTAGGCAGGTGAAAACTAATGTGTTGATAAAGGGCGAGGAATTGAATCCTGAAGACAACACAGTATTCTTGGGCATAACTTTGGATGCTAAGCTTCAGTGGGGTCCACATATAGATAAATTGTCAAAAAAGCTAAGTTCCGCAGCATATGCTGTTAGAAAAATTCGTAATTTAACTGATATAGAGACTGCCCGTTTAGTGTACTTTAGCTATTTTCATAGTGTAATGTCGTACGGTATTCTATTGTGGGGAAATGCCGCCGATATTCTGACTATCTTTGTTTTACAGAAGCGAGCTGTTCGATCAATTTATAAATTAAGTCCGAGACACTCTCTCAGAGACAAATTTAAAGAGATTAATGTAATGACTGTGCCTTCTCAGTATATTTATGAAAATCTTTTATATGCCCATAAAAACATAAAATTGTTTAAAAAATACAGTGATATCCATAATATAAATACTAGAAATAAACACAAATTTGTTGTACCTACAACAAGGCTCAAAAAAATAGGTGGCTCGTTCAGATGCCAATGTATACGCTTTTATAATAAGCTACCAAGCCACGTTCAAGATCTAAGCCTCAATAAATTCAAATCATTCATTAAACGTAAGTTGTGCCAGAAAGCCTTTTACACCGTTAAAGATTATATTGAGGACAAAAAGGCTTGGGATTGAGCTGCTTCAAATTTCTGCATTTTGAATGACTTTTTTTTTTTTTTTTATATACACATTGACATTAATGATTTTTTTTTTATAAACAATGACATTTACTTACTTTGTAAAGTATTATATATATAATTTTTTTTTTTTTACATTGTATTTTGTGAATGTGAAGACGATGTGGGTCATTTTATTAATTTTTTATGTTTTATTTTTCTCTCTGTTCTATTACTTGTTTTTTTTTTTTTTTTCTCTCATGGTCTGGCATTTTGAGTAATTTATGTGGCCTACCCAAATGTCCTTTCTTTGGTATTGTTCGTCGAATCGTTGAGCTCCTTAAGTCTTGAGTTGAGCTGCACGATTTCTGACAAATGCGTGCACTGACTGGACAGGTCCTCTCAATCTGTGTGGTTCTTTCCTCAAAAGACCATCTCAGACATCGATCTACATGGTCTTCATATAACCTGACCAAGATTATGTCTGGACTTTAAAAGAGACTGTGACCTCTGAGTTTGTTTCGGCCTTTCTTCTCAGAGTAGTCAGATAGGAAACGCCGACCTCATCTAGTTTAAAAAAAACATGATTGACGTGTAAAAGTGTTTGTACAAACCTACTTACAAAAATAAAATCATTTATCATTTATCATTTATGTTTATAATGGGTTCACGTCCATGGACCAAGAAAAATGGAGTAAATCCCGTAGTTTCATTCACTGCGCTATTTATTGCAAATTGGATTTTTGTTAAATTGAGATCCCAAGTCCTATGATCTTCTTTTACGTAAGAAGAAACTGCTGTCATTACCGTTTTATTGTACCTTTCAACCATGTTAATTTGTGGGGTGTACCTAGGCCCATAATGCACTCGAGGTATGTTATACTTCTTTAAAAGGTTACAAAATTCCGATCCCGTGAATTGAACCCCATTGTCGGTAATTACGGTTTCTGGAATCCCGTGAGCAAGAAGAACATAATTCTCAAAGTTTTTGGCTACCAAAGCACTAGTTGCACGACGTAATGGAAACAATAACGTGTATTTTGAAAAACAGCAAGAAACTACAAGTAAATGTACAAAACCCGAGCGTGATTTCGGAAGTGGTCCAACTAAATCTATAGATACTGCTTGAAATGGTCTATAACATTGTTTAGGCTGACCCATGAGTCCTGGAGTAAGAGTAGTCTTGTGTTTATAGGCTAAACAATTACTACAACCCTTGATGTACTCAACTACGTCACGATACATTCCTGGCCAAAAATACCTCAAACTTAACCTTCGGTGTGTCTTAAAAACACCCAGGTGACCTGAAGTAGGAGGTTCATGGTTTTCAGACATGACCTGTGAACGCAGTGATTTGGGTACTACTTCTTTCCAGTCGAACTCTTGTGTCAACGCATATTTGCCTTTACTGTACCTATACAGAGTACCTTTCTCTACGCGATAGTTGGGGTAATTTTTCGGACATGACGAACAACCGGCCAGAATTTTATCATACCATTCGTCCCCTGTCGGTGTAGGTGTAATAGGTGTATTTACAGCCTCCACTTTGAGTAACCTTGATAAGGCGTCTGGTACAACATTGTCTTTACCCTTCCTATGCTCGATGGTATAATTATACTGAGATAAACGGCAACCCCAGCGAGCTAAGCGACCTGTTGGGTTTTCCAAATTCTTAAACCACTTTAGTGAAGCATGGTCAGTAATAACTGTAAAATGTCTGCTACCCAAATATGGTTCAAACTTTTCAACCGCATAAATAACGGCTAATGCTTCACGTTCCGTTGCACTATAATTACGCTCGGTTTTACTTAGGGATCTACTAATATAAGCTATAGGATGGTCATTCCCGTCAATATTCTGGGTTAGCATACCACCTATGCCATAACTGGATGCGTCGCAGTGAACAGTAAATGGTTTTTCAAAATCAGGACAGGCTAAAACTGGAGCTGATACTAAAATATTTTTTAGTGAGTTGAAGGCATCGTCTGCATCTGGATTCCATTTAAATTTAACCTTAGTACTGGTGAGTGCATTTAATGGCGCTGCGATGGTAGAAAAATTTCTAATGAACCTACGGTACCAAGAACAAGTTCCTAAGAACATTTTTACCTCCTTCGAAGTCTTTGGTACTGGAAAGTCTAAAATAGCGCGCACCTTGTCTGGATCAGTCCTAAGACCACACTCATCCACCACATAGCCCAAGTATTTTAAGGATTTTCTAAAGAATTTACTTTTCCCAAAATTTATTGTTAAATTGGCGCTTTGAATCCGTTCGTGTAGCCTTTTTAACAGAAGAATATGTGTGTCTAAGTCCTCTGACACTACGCAGATGTCATCAACGTAACAGAATATTAACCCTTTGGTTATATCGCTACAAAACGGATGCCCAAACAACCTATCCATTAATCTTTGCTGTCGTGCTGGAGCTCCGCAAAGTCCGAACGGCATTACTTTAAATTCAAATAGTCCTCTACCTGGAACAGTGAAGCTGGTTTTCTCCCGTGAGGCTTCCTCTAACGGTATTTGCCAAAAGCTAGATTTGAAATCTACTGAGCTTATATATTTTGCGTTTTTGAGGCTATCTAGGATTTGAGGTATGTATGGTATTGCATAAGCATCCCCTTTTGTAACTGCATTAAGCTTCCTACAATCCAGACAGAACCGCAATGTTCCATCTGATTTTGGAACCATAAGGACTGGATTGTTCCATGGACTCTCACTTGGTACCACCACATCGAGCTTCAACATGTTGTCCAATTCCTTATGAAGTTCTTTTAACTTTTCCGGTGACATTGGATATGGTCTGGACTTTATGGGTAATGCGTCGCCAGTGTCAATTGCGTGTTGTATCAAATGTGTTCTACCCAAACCTTTTGACTCAAACGATATGTTATGAAATTGTTGGACTATTAATTCCGCTATTGTTTTATGTTCCGGGCTCAAATTATCAAATGATTCAACTGAGTTAACTATTGTTTTACTGGAATTATTATTAAATTGCATAAATTGTTTAGGTGTCTCAATATAACTAATGTGTTTAAACATTTGAGGCATCAAACTAAAAGCTATCCAAAAATCCACCCCTAATATTACATTTGATGTTATGGATGGAATAACATAAAAATTAATAATCCTAGTTACACTATTAAAAGTAATTGGTAACCTTAAAATACCTATAGGACTGCTTTCTGATCCATTTGCAACGAGAATCTTTTGCTTCAACTCAACCGAGGTATCTAATGAATAACCTAAGTTAATAAACTTTTCATGGGCTCCATTGCCTATTATTGAAATATCTGCCCCTGAATCTAATAAACCATATAATACTACATCATATAAATGTACACTTAAATATGGCCGAATATCTTTTCCCCTGTCTGGCTTAAACAGTGCTGACACAGATCTATTGTACTTGTAAAAATTAGAAACAAATTCTAACCAAGATTTCCATTCACCTGGATCGACCGGTTCCGGTGGTTGGTGACAGACTGTTGATACTAGTTTTTTGCATGTTTAGGTTCTTTTTTACATTCTGGACAATTTTTTACTGTAAACCCTAACTTCCCACATTTAAAACATTTTGTTTTTTTGGAGCATCTTTACAACCGGTACAAGTTTTTACTGTGAACCCTAACTTTCCACATCTAAAACATTTTATCTCCTTCTGAGAAGATTGTGGTTTTGGCTTCTCTCTATTCCTAAATTTGTTTCTATTGACATGGTGGTTTACGCTGGCTACTTTTGGTTTCTGTTTATTATGATCAGTTGATTCTGACTGTGAAGTGGATTTAGTGTAGGTTTTTGACTTTATATCTTCAGCCTCCAGAAGTCGAGCAAAATCCTTTAGTTCTGCCACTGAATCTGGCTTTACTAATACTAAACCCCTAGATATGGATGGTTTGACGTTCTTTTTGAGTAATTTTATCTTTTCTGGTTCTGTTAATGGTGTCTTCAAACGTGAGAATAACCCATTCATGACGGCAAAATACATATGAACGGGTTCATCATTTCCCTGAATCCGTTTCTTGGCCTCATCTAGTAAGTTGTCCTCATAGTCAATGGCATGAAACTCCCTAAGGAGCAGATCTGCTAACTCCTTCCAAGTAGCCACTTGACATTTTGCACTCCTGTACCATATTAAAGCGTCACCCTTAAAAAATGCAAAAGCCGAATCAAACAAAACTGCATCCCCTATTCTAAAAGCCTTGGCACGTTCAGCGATTGAATCCAGAAACAAAAATGGACACGACTTTCCATCAAATGTGACATTCCATTTGCAGATATTTTTACTAACTGCATACTGATTATTATCGAAGTTGTCCTCAGTCTCTGGCTTTTCGGACTCAGACTGTTTCCTTCCTACCTCCGAACGACTGTACAATTTGTGAAGTGTAGCTTCATAACCCCTTAACATAACCTTAAGCTTTTCCTGCACGACACTGTGTTTATCCTCCGTACAAGCTAATCTATGCAGACGATGGAATAAATGGCAATACAAAGCCCTAGCACGAGCAAGACTGTACCTGTCTCGAGTCTTTTCGGCACCATCAACCTTGGCTTGCAACTCCTTTAGCTTAAGCTGGATCGTATCCAGTTCCTTACTAATGTCTGACTCTTCATCTACAAACTCGGAGGGACTGAAGCCTAAGCAGAGTGATTTAAGTTGTTTCCGAAGCTTAAAAACTGTATCTGCTGGTGTTTCTGCACGAACTGCAACCTCATATGACAGTTCGTCACGTAGAAGGGAATGTATATAAACTGTCTCTAAATCCATAGTGAAACGTAAAAGAAATAACAGTTAACTAAACGCAAAACGTGTATCGACCACTAAACTTAATCTCGTTTCCGAACGCACAATATTTCAAACGTCAAATGTCACCAATGTCAAATTGTCAATGTGTTTATAGGTTAAATACCAATGTATGAAAACGAATGTCGAACTATCTAAACAAATGCTATTTTATGGAATGCTGCGTTTGTATTTGCAATCTGGGTTCAATTATGAGTGTTAAATCGTTAAACGTCTAAATGACCGACCAGTTGTCATAAAATATTCCAAGTGTTCAGTTTCAATGGAAGTTGACTATTGTTGTTCAATAATTTTACCAAACTGTTGCTACCTGTATTGCTGAAACCAATGAATATGAGTGAACTTGCCTGTAGTGATATTATGTTACCTCTAAAACAATTAAGAGACTGCTAAATCACCTCTGAGAACTTTTCATTTGCACGGTTTACAAAATCAAGTTTACCCCCAATTGTTTTATAACAATTTAACAGAAGTCTGTTGGGTTTATTGTAATATAATACACTGTTTCACTATATAAATGCAATACAGTTTATTTGATCATGAACTTAAACAACTACAAAGATAACATGTACTGTTATGTTATTCTTCTTTACCAATTTTTGTCCAGTTGAAATAATTATTTTTTACTTGAACCTGTCTGTTGCAATAATTAAACTACCAAGAATGCAACTTAATGTGTTACATAAACTTCTAAAATATAGAATATATTATGTCACCAACCTTCAAACAAACATTGAGTACCTACATATAATAATCTCAAAACAGTTACCACAATGCAAATTCTCCAACTTGTGTTGTAAATTCAAATAGGTTAATGACCTTTATCAACACTCTGCACCTTACCGGTCCAACAAAAGAAATGGTCAGATTGTGGTTCGTTGACCACTTTATATTTAAAACTTAAAACTAGCCTTAACTAAAACGAAATTCCGCCAACTGAGAGAGAGAACCGAGAGAGAGAGAGAGATACTGGTTATTAATTTGTTCACCTTATACAATTAAATAATTATATACATTAGGGCGAGAACTGTACACCATAAACAATTAAATAATTATACACCGTTGGGCGCCAACTGTAACCTTGTAAATTTATACAAATGATCTGTTAGGGGACGATTCAATTAAACAAGTACCTAATTACACAATACAAAGTTTATTGTAACAAAACACAAATGAAGGTACATAAATAAAGAATGTGGCGAGCCACCAAAGTAATAACTATCTTTCCCCAAACACCTGGGCATTCACTCCCATACAACCAGTCTCCGTACCTGGTCGTACCGGAGTGTACGCCTGCATGAGACAATGACAAATTCTCAGAATCGCTATATCGAGTCCGTGAGATGAACCACTTAATAACTTTAGCTCAACCGTACAAGTATCAACCTATTGGATTGTGCTCATATAGGGAAAATAAAGATTATGCAAAGCAAACCCGAGACACAATACTTTATAACAACTGGTCTTATCACCTAGTTCCTACAAAAGGCCTAACTCTCTCATAGATTAAATTATGACACTATAGATCAACTAAATGTTCTCTCGGGATAAATAAAACCGTCAGTTAACGTACTCAGACCTCAGTTGACGGCTTTCCGGCCCTTAGCGTCGCTCGCAGGATAAACCTGCGAACACACGTAGAACGTGGCCTACGGGCTAAATGGTGACGCTTGCGTTACCTGGAGCGGCGAACTTCCCTCTTCGCCTGGATTCGGCTAGGTAAGGCCTTCCTCGTCAACAGAGGACCACACCACAAGGGACACCCTTAAGGTTGCCGGCGCCCGGATCAATTTCCAATCTCCTGATCTCAGGGCTGCTCCAAGGCTACACGACTTAGTCGCGCATAGCCCCGACCGGAAAATTAAAAGGCTAGCTTAACAGCCAGACCTGTAACAACATCCTAGTGTCAGAACACAACATGTAAAACCTAGGCTACAGGCTATCCAGCAAGAACAAAGAAAATGGTTGAATACTCACAGGATTCAGCTTCAAGCACTCCTAACAAAACCCCATCGGGTTATTTGGGAACGTTCAGGTTCCACCAGGAATAAGTCCCGCTCAATTGGCTCAATCAGCCTTTTCGCTCGAGTAAAGAGTCTCAAATAACGGAAACCTCCTTTTGCTTTTCAAACCTATCTGTCAGTTCGAACTCCAGAATATTCCTCCACAGACTAAATAAATCTTATCGATTTGTGACTTTACTATAAATGTTCATGATACACCACGACCCTAACGCCATCTAGTGACGCGGAGACTACGCTCCACGAGCCTGCACAGAACGACAACAAACATATCTATTTTGCAACGTCACAAAGGTAGTCTCCCCCCGTGTTGATCACTCGACGTTCGTTGCCGTTCGCAACTCTATTAACGAAGTACGAGGACAGTACGGACGAAGAAGTATTTTTGGGTTCGCCATCGCCACGACTTAGATTAAACACGTCCACAGACTTCGCCTTTTTTCTGAAACAAACATAAATAACCCGTATAAGAATGTTTCAAAATCATTACAAAAATAACACAATACAGCCTCAGTAGGTACCATAGTAGTCAGTAGGCTAATAAGTATAAAAACTGCAAAGTGATTGTCATGTTAATAAATTGTTGTTACTCGTAAGTGACAGTAACGATTCAATAATATCTATTATTTAGTATATAAGAACTTATTATTTACTAAGTTAAAAAAATATAGTGTTACTGTGATTTACATATCCGATCACTGAAACGAAAATGATATGGAATAAATTAACCAACTACTAACCGACGCTGTATAAATATATCAGACATAAGTACAAAAGTTGATAAAAATATAATATAATTGATTGATATAAATTAAGTATGATTACCTTATACTAGCAGGCGATTTCTTAACGGAAGTAGATTTACGCTTGCTTGCAGGAGTAGAACGCTTTCCCAAGAACTCGGCACTGCGTTCAACATCTGTAGAGTTGCTGCGTTGATCACACTCTGAGTCCGACCTGTAAAATATTAAGAAATAATCAGATTAATTTAAATTAATATCACTTGAAATAATTATGCTGAAAGAAAACAAAATATTTACGTTAATTATTTGGAATTAACTAGTACCTAATATGTGTACTCGAACTCGTACTTATTTAATCGATTCTAATTATCAGTAAGTTAATAAATATTAAGTACAAGTAGATATTTGGCTGCATGTGATCTGTAAAGAATTTGTTGAATTAAATTAAACAAAGGAAATAATAAAAAATATAAAGACTTACATTTTAAACGGTGGACACTTGAAGTATAATTAAAACAATATGATAATTGTTTTAAACACTGAACTGCAGACTGCTCGCACTGTAGTATCGAGGATCAGGCTCGAATTCGATGAATTGAACTCCGAAAACGCTAGCTTATAAGGCAGATTAGTCATGTAAAAATGATTAATTGAATGTTAGTGTATATTTAATAAAAACAACAAAAAAATGAGACCTTTCTTATTTGTACGGATTATAAGTACATGTTAAAATGAAAACTAACAATTATGTTAATCGCTACTTGCTAACGCAGCGAAAGCACTCAGGGCTATCAATATAATTATCCTACATCTTTTCATTCCTACTTAAAATATTATAAATGCGAAAGTTTGTGAGGATGTATGCAATTATGCATGTATGTTTGTTACTCTTTCACGCAAAAACTACTGAACGGATTTGGTTGAAAATTTGCAGTAATGTAACTTACCTATACATTAGAATTACACATAGGCTATAAATTATGCGGGTACGCAAAGTAGTTCCGTCAGGACGCGGGTGAAAACGCGTGGGGAAAGCTAGTACTACATAATATGTAAGAATTGAATCCATTTTTACAGGAAATGTGTGGAAGTGTCATCCCTAACCAAATTCGATGCGTTAAAATAAAGATGACTATTGCTAAACAGCAGTTTTAAATACGTAGTGCAGTAATCAGAAATACATATTTTGTTGTAAATATGATACTTTTATTATCATATAGGTACCAAGCAACTATTAAAATTATTCTAATTAACGTTTTTTTATTAGGGTTGACCGACAGGATATATTTAAAACGATACAACTTAAAACTGTGTAAATAAAAATACGAAGATAAAAAAATATTTGAACTATGAATATAGTGCAATTGTTTATCGACAAAATATTAAGAATGATAACTACTTAAACAATTTATTAAATAAATTTATAGACCACTAGCACATATAAGTAAACTAGCTGTTTCCCTCGGTTTCACCCGCATCCTAAGGGTACTTCCCGCACTCGGATAAAACGTAGCCTATGTTTTAATCCAAGTTACCCTATGTGTGTGCCAAGTTTCATCAAAATCCGTTCAGCGGTTTGCGCGTGAAAAAGTAACAAACAAACAAATAAACATACAAACTTTCACAAAGAACAAAACTATAATTATTTTTAACGTAAGTAAACCTTGGAATTATTTATTTCGTATTTTATGCTTCTTATTAATTGTCTATATCAATTTACCCTTTATAAAATTTCTATGTAGCGTTTAAAAATAATATCGACATGATTTTTACATTTAGATCACAACCCTGTACGAAATTGCATTCTTGCAAAATACCTTTAGGTAAACTGCGATCGGATGCAACGAATATTAACATGATACTTTTGTTTTTGACAATGCACACATTAGGTATTGCTATTACTTGCACGTAAAATGTGTGACCTTCAATTTGTTAAAACTTCTATTTCGTTTTAAATAAAACTTGACCGCTAACTGAATAACAATTATATTTATAGTAATTGCAAAATTGCTAACAGAATTATTGTAAGGTAATAGTAATTATGTTAATATTTTATTTAATTTAGAAATAATGCAGTTTATATTAGATGTTTTATAATTGATACCATTACCAGAATTATTATAATAAGTGTGATTTTTAATTTCAGGCGATTACTAATTACGAATTGAGGGTCAGCAGAGGTGCCTGTTCAAGCAAAATATATTATAATTATACTACTATATTGGAAATGTATAATAATTAATATTATTGTTTGTATCGATTAGATACTTTGCAGGTAAATTTTAAATCTAATATTAACTTTGTTATTTTGTCACCGATAATCTTTTTATTCATTTATTTTATTTTATTTTTTCAGAAATATTTGGTAGATTCAATCCTGTGAAAAATAATTGTATTTGAACAACTGGATAATTCTACAATCTTCTTATTGAAGTTACTCCAATGACTTATTGAAGCGGATATTATCTATGTATTAATAAGACCATAATTATTAGTTGTAAGTATTTAATGTAATCTTTTTCCTACACTACGATTTCTATAATATCGTGATATATCATAATCTTACCTAAACATTACACCTAAATCCGGAACAACTAAATGTAAATCATAAAAAATATTTGTGCTGTGAGAAAATCGAACTTGCAACACTTAGCACAGAAGCCGATCGCTCAGTCATTGCGCCCACCGCACTGCTAACTTTTAATTCAGTCTATTTTCTGATAAAGTCCATTAATAATGCCTCACTGTTCGGATTGCAAAGTATTTGTAGATAATCGTCGATGGTCTGGTCATTTGCGTAGTAATGTTCATAAAAACAATAGCGCCATTCCTTTTTGTGATAATATTGCTATTATTAATTCTTCATTTAAACATCGCATTGCAAGTTATAAGATCATTGCAACTAACGATCAAAAAAATTATTTCCCTGAAATGTTTCTCAATGATAATCGTAAACAAATTAAAAATCTAATAGATCGATCATTACAGAAACATACATCTGTGAAAATTAATTTTGAACTTTTTTCCTTTTTT